>OX638067.1:11194066-11204066 GCA_951804385.1 Trifolium dubium
TAGAACAAAGGGGATTAAAGAAAACGGAATTTAAGATACAAACACATCTAAAAAATAATTTTAGAACCCTTTTTGGTTTTTTGAGAGGAGGGGTATTCTGATATATTTTTTTGTATCGTTTTGGCGGCATGGCCGAGTGGTAAGGCGGGGGACTGCAAATCCTTTTACCCCAGTTCAAATCCGGGTGTCGCCTGATCTGATCGACAAGAGAATTTAAATAGTTTATTCCGTTTTGTTGATACAGAAAACTTTGTATTTTTTTCCAGCGGAAGAAAATTTAGGGAAGGGGCTCTTGAGACTTGTTTGATTCAAAATTCTAAGCACCGGGAGGTTTCTTCTCTAAAATGCTATAAACTTTTTCGTCCCGGATTCAATGAAAAATTCATTAGAGTAGTGAAAAGGAATAGATCAATCTTGAAATGATAGTCATTTCACTCCACTACTACTGTAGTGTCCCTCTACTGATTGGGTCTTGAATTACATTGGATAGGGATAGGTCGGACGGGGAGCATAATTCCATTTTCAGTTGGGGAAAGGGTTGAAGAAAAACCTTGTATACAAACTTATGTAAAGTATATGAACGCTTCTGCATTTATTCCATATTTGTTAGATTAATGAAATTGAATATGTAATTGGATTTATTTTTTTATTTTTTATATTTATTTAAATTTCAATAGTTCTAATTTGATATTCATATTCTTTTTTTTTTATGAATTTCATTTTTTTTTAATCCAATTCAAAAAGAATTTCTATTTCCATTCTAAGAAAAATGAAATTCTTTTTGATAATCTCTAGTAAAAGATTTTCAGAGGCTGTTTTCCAATTGTTTTAGAGAACAAATCGGGATACAATAAGGATTAGATCCAATGGAAATAAGAGTATGCAAAGGAATCTATCTTGATTCTATATTTTTTACTTTTGACTTAATTAAATGGGGGGCAAAATAAAACACAGGTCTTTTTATTCCTACCTATTTAGTATGATTCATTCCCTTACAACTCCCAAGGATATTTTTTTATTTAGACTTACCATTTTTCAATTCTACTAGAAATAGAAATCAGATAAGAACTTGTTAGATGTTCTAATTGGATGTTTCGTGAATGGTCTTATGACGGAATCTTTTTTTGACCCTGTACCAGCGATTCCACTATTATGAAAAGATTTTATATATTATCATTTTTAGTGAAAAATAAAAACTAAAATAATACAAGAAAAATGAGTTAGTAACGAATAATAAAATAATTTCTTCATATTGATAGGAGACAAAATTTACATGGATATAGTAAGCCTTGCTTGGGCTGCTTTAATGGTCGTTTTTACATTTTCCCTTTCCCTTGTAGTATGGGGAAGAAGCGGACTCTAAGGTACTACTAATTGAGTTAAGGGATCAAACTGTCTCAATTGTTTTATAGCTGGGCTGGGTTCTTCCATTTTTTAACTATGTGAATTTAGTTATTTTATTAATACTAATTTTCTATCTGTATTTTGAACTTCTATTCTATTCCAGTGGTGTAATGTATTCTATGTATAATATAGAAAATAAAAATACTCTTTAAATCAAACAAATATTTGAATTGTTCCGATTTTATTGTCCCGGGAATACTGGGAATTGAAAACAGATTACTATTCCAAACCTCATTCTTTTTAAGATTTCTATTTTGATGAACTAGTTACCACCAATCT
This sequence comes from Trifolium dubium, assembly GCA_951804385.1. NCBI lineage: Eukaryota > Viridiplantae > Streptophyta > Magnoliopsida > Fabales > Fabaceae > Trifolium > Trifolium dubium. The sequence continues at coordinate 11,195,750 of OX638067.1, forward strand.
TTTGTAAATATGAAAAAGTTTTTAATAGAATCCCCGGATCATCTGTCAATTATTTTATCCATTTAATCAACAATCAATTCATTTTTTGAAATACTAAAAAGATTATTTTTTTTTTTTATTATTATATATATTTACCGGGATTCTGAAAAGAATCTGAAATCTAAAAATTCAAATCAGTAAAAGTTGCTTTTTGATTATTTCAGATTGATTGGAATCAATATATAATAGATTAGATGAAACAAAGAAAAAATGTGGATGACATTCCATCTATATCGATAGATATTTATCGTCTCTCTATATGAAAAGAAATTTATAGATTGGTCCATCCATATTAAACCTCTTTTTTTTTTATAAGTAAAACATTCTATTTTTACGCTACCATAATAGATTAGATAGTATGGTAGAAAGAAATAGATTTGATTTCTTTCTACAATACTATCTGGATTTCATAGAAATCTGCTGATTGTAGTCTGAGCATTTTATTTAAAACAAAGACCCGAAATGGAAATCCCTTTTTTTCATCGTTGCATTGATAAGAAATCAGAAGTCGTGTTTAAGTAAAATTAGTTACTTTGACTTACCGTTTTTACATAAATTATAAGTAAAAAGGCAGTAGGAACTAGAATGAAGAGTGCAGTAGCTATAAATGCGAGAATATTTACTTCCATAATCTCTATGTTTTCTTTCTCTTTAATTTCTAATAAATACTTCGGGATTTAATCCCATCGAAATGATCAATCTTTCGTCACTAAATTCAATGGTATAAATTTTATCTGGATGATATCAAATCGTGATCAATATCACGAATAACAATATCTGAGCTATCAAATCAATTCAGCGTCAATAATAAATATAGTATAATGTAGGAAGATCTTTTATCCAGACCAAAAAAAAAAATAACTTTCTGATGCAATCAAAAATTCCTTTTTCTTTCTTCGTCCGAACCTTTACTTTAAAACTAAAAAAGAAACAATAAAGGGTATCCCTGTTAGAAATGATATTTTTTTTTAGTTTTATTTCCTTTCACACACGAAATCAATTGATATTTTTTGGATTGGATTTGTATCAATCGGGACTGGCGGGGCTCGAACCCGCAGCTTCCGCCTTGACAGGGCGGTGCTCTGACCAATTGAACTACAATCCCAGGGAAAAAGTCGTATAGCATACATATTCTTACAATTTCATTCAAACTCTTTGTTTTTCTATTGGAGATTCAAACCCCTGTACTGTAACTGAAAGAGGCAGACTTATATGCCTATATTGATATATCTTTTTAGGGGTCTGGACTTTAGCGAGATCGACACGGATTACAAGTAATCCGTTCGTTATTGCCAACTTGATTGAAAAATAAATGAATCAAGGAAACAAAAAAGACTCTTTTTTTGACTTTAACCCCTTCCTTAGACTTTATACTTACAGATCCCGATCGGAGTTTTGCAAAATTCGAGGAAAAATATGTAATTATGTAATATGGAAAAAAGAAATAGCACTCGAGATTCTATTCTTCTATATCCGAGCCCATCGGTGATTTTCAGAGAACACCCAATGGGTTATATTATTTCATGGTGGATCAGCAAATTTTTGGGCCGAGCTGGATTTGAACCAGCGTAGACATATTGCCAACGAATTTACAGTCCGTCCCCATTAACCACTCGGGCATCGACCCAGGAAGAATCAATTTTAGTCCTTATTGATAATCCCTGATCAATTTCATTTCGTAGTACCCTACCCCCAGGGGAAGTCGAATCCCCGTTGCCTCCTTGAAAGAGAGATGTCCTAAACCACTAGACGATGGGGGCATACTTGCCCGACCGCCATTCTACTATGTTCATAGTATGAACGGTTTTTTGAAATTGTCAATATAATCGAATGATATGATTCGATCAGAAGGATCTTCCCGTCTTTCAGAATCCCTAAAAATTTTTTGATTCATCATTTAAATTTCGAAATTGTTCATTCCAATCACCAATCTAGAATTAAAAAAATAGAAAATAAAAATAAGTAATGCGAAAGAAAACTAAATAAACAGAGAATCCTTTCGGGGAATGATTGATTTGCTGGAACAGGCGCGGCATTAAGACCTCATTTCTTTCCCTTTCATTCAATGTTAAGAAGATTGAATTAGGTATATTTCTATCTCACACTAAGCCGGGAAATAAAAAAACGAGAATTCATTTAGAAATTGCGTAAATAAATAAGGGATGAAGATGAATAAGAATTTGGGTTGAGGGACAGGACAAATTGAATCCATTTGTCAAACGGTGAAATATTTGAATTAGTCGGTACATGTATTAATGAAATGAATGAATTTCGTGTTATGATGAAGACGACTTCAATTCGAATCGGTTTTGAAAAAATTCCATTGTTATTTATCAAATCCAATATCAATAAATGATTTTTTTAACTAGACTCACCAAGTAAATCCAATTTATTGCTCGTTAATGAGTTGCTATGTACAAAAAATAGATCTATGTATATATATATATGAATTTAATGAATTTATATATATTAAGTATATATAATATAATATAATTAAGTATATGCAGTAACAAATAAATGTACTAAACTCATATTCCTATCGACTAGTTCCTTATTCGGGGATTGACTCAAATAGCGCCCCTTTAACTCAGTGGTAGAGTAACGCCATGGTAAGGCGTAAGTCATCGGTTCAAATCCGATAAGGGGCTTTTTTTGTCATAAAATGACAACGGTAGTATTCCTAATTTGAAGTAAGAATAGATATATTCTTGATATTTTTAAGAAGTTTATGTTTGTAATAAAAAAAACTAATGAATAGTTGAATTTCATTAATCGAATTTTAAATATAAATAAATTCGATTAAGTTATTGTTATCATTCGAATGAATTCGAATAGAGTAAACTCATTCTAGTTAGAAAGTGAAATAGTATTCTTTTCTATATATCTATTTTTCTTTTTTTTTTAGTTGTCAGATATTACTTTTTCTATTATTCCAATCAAAAATTGGCAAAGATTCTAAAAAAAAAGTAAGTGGACCTAACCTATTGAATCATAACTATATCCACTATTCTGATATTCAAATTGGATAGAAATGAAATTCGCACAGTGGATCTTTTTTGTTTTTAATACCTCTTTGGTTGGGACTCCGCAAGAATCTGTCGATATTTCAGATTAAATCTAAATCTTATTGTTACTAGGAATAAATTGCTACTCCTCTCCTCCACGCGGAAGGACTTATTCTATTCTAAGTTCCAATAAACAAGTCATTTGACTTTAAAATATCTTTTTTCCGAATACAAGAAAAGATCAAATTACATTTCTATTAGTTCTTTAAGATATGATATATCTATAAAAATAATAGAAAAATCCATCAAATTATGACTTCCAGTATCAAATATTTGATTTTGATATCTATGCATACGAGATTTTGAATGCAATTAATGGAAGAAACTTTCACTTAGAATCTTTATTATTAATAAAATTCCATACAATATTAAAAAATCTGACAGATAGATAAAAAAATAAATAGAAAAAAATTCGAATTTCTTACCTCGATCTGCAAAAAAGATATACTTTGGAATTTTATTAATCTGACCGAAAGAAAAATAGAACAAAGAAGACAATAAAAGAAATAAATGTAAAATAGAAAGTAAAAATAGGATCCTCCAGTAGTTTCCTAGACATACAAATTCGAAGAATATATAAAACTATTTTTTTTTTTTCACGAACAAAATTCAAGAATACTATTATTTGATAAAAGGAGAGTAGTATGTCTGGGGATCTTCTGGTAACGAGAGTGATAAAAGCCATCATTTGTTTCGGGAATAGTTCTTTAAAAAATTTATTTATCGGGTTTCCGATTCATAAGACAATTACCGAGTCATGGCTTAGGGAATTTTGGAGAATAGAAGGGAATAACCCAATTAAGTTAATGGATTTGACCTAGATTAGATATCAATCGACAAAAAAGGATTTTTCTATTCGAAACCCAGTAGAAAAGAAGGGACAGTCTACGAGAAATCATATATAAAATGAAAAAAGCCTCGAAGGTTCCATCCCTGAAAATACTAGGAGGTGTTCGGAAATGGTTGAAGTAGTTGAATAGGAGGATCACTATGACTATAGCTCTTGGTAAATTTACCAAAGATCAAAATGATTTATTTGATATTGTGGATGACTGGTTACGGAGGGACCGTTTTGTTTTTGTGGGTTGGTCCGGTCTATTGCTCTTTCCTTGCGCCTATTTTGCCGTGGGGGGTTGGTTCACAGGTACCACCTTTGTAACTTCATGGTATACTCATGGATTGGCAAGTTCCTATTTGGAAGGTTGTAACTTCTTAACTGCGGCAGTCTCTACTCCTGCTAATAGTTTAGCACATTCTTTGTTGTTACTGTGGGGTCCTGAAGCACAGGGAGATTTTACCCGTTGGTGTCAATTAGGTGGTCTGTGGACTTTTGTTGCTCTTCACGGTGCTTTCGGATTAATAGGTTTTATGTTACGTCAATTTGAACTTGCCCGATCTGTTCAATTGCGGCCTTATAATGCAATTGCATTCTCCGGTCCAATTGCTGTTTTTGTTTCGGTATTCCTGATTTATCCACTGGGTCAGTCTGGTTGGTTCTTTGCGCCTAGTTTTGGTGTAGCAGCTATATTTCGATTCATTCTCTTTTTCCAAGGGTTTCATAATTGGACATTAAACCCATTTCATATGATGGGAGTTGCCGGTGTATTGGGCGCTGCCCTATTATGCGCTATTCATGGCGCTACCGTAGAAAATACCTTATTTGAAGATGGTGATGGTGCAAATACATTCCGTGCTTTTAACCCAACCCAAGCGGAAGAAACTTATTCAATGGTCACCGCTAACCGCTTTTGGTCCCAAATCTTTGGGGTTGCTTTTTCCAATAAACGTTGGTTACATTTCTTTATGTTATTTGTCCCAGTAACTGGTTTATGGATGAGTGCTCTTGGAGTAGTTGGTCTGGCCCTGAACCTACGTGCCTATGACTTCGTTTCTCAAGAAATCCGCGCAGCGGAAGATCCTGAATTTGAGACTTTCTACACCAAAAATATTCTCTTAAACGAAGGTATTCGTGCGTGGATGGCGGCTCAAGATCAGCCTCATGAAAACCTTATATTCCCTGAGGAGGTTCTACCACGTGGAAACGCTCTTTAATGGAACTTTATCCTTAACTGGTCGTGACCAAGAAACTACCGGTTTTGCTTGGTGGGCCGGGAATGCCCGACTTATCAATTTATCCGGTAAACTACTGGGGGCCCATGTAGCCCATGCCGGATTAATAGTATTCTGGGCCGGAGCAATGAACCTATTTGAAGTAGCTCATTTCGTACCTGAGAAGCCCATGTATGAACAAGGCTTAATTTTACTTCCCCATCTAGCTACTCTAGGTTGGGGGGTAGGTCCTGGAGGGGAAGTTATAGATACCTTCCCATACTTTGTGTCTGGAGTACTTCACTTAATTTCGTCTGCGGTATTGGGTTTTGGGGGTGTTTATCATGCACTTCTGGGACCTGAGACTCTTGAAGAATCTTTTCCATTCTTTGGTTATGTATGGAAAGATAGAAATAAAATGACTACTATTTTAGGTATTCACTTAATTTTGTTAGGTATAGGGGCTTTTCTACTAGTATTTAAGGCTTTTTATTTTGGGGGTATATGATACCTGGGCTCCAGGAGGGGGAGATGTAAGAAAAATTACTAACTTAACCCTTAGTCCAAGTATTCTATTTGGTTATTTATTAAAATCTCCTTTTGGGGGAGAGGGGTGGATTGTTAGTGTGGACGATTTGGAAGACATAATTGGAGGGCATGTATGGTTGGGTTCCATTTGTATACTTGGTGGAATCTGGCATATCTTAACCAAACCCTTTGCATGGGCTCGGCGTGCACTAGTCTGGTCTGGAGAAGCTTACTTGTCTTATAGTTTAGCTGCTTTATCCGTTTTTGGTTTTATAGCTTGTTGCTTTGTCTGGTTCAATAATACTGCTTATCCTAGTGAGTTTTATGGTCCCACTGGACCGGAAGCTTCTCAAGCTCAAGCATTTACTTTTCTAGTTAGAGACCAACGTCTTGGAGCTAATGTAGGATCCGCTCAAGGACCTACCGGTTTAGGTAAATATCTAATGCGTTCTCCGACCGGAGAAGTCATTTTTGGGGGAGAAACTATGCGTTTTTGGGATCTGCGTGCTCCTTGGTTAGAACCTCTAAGGGGTCCTAATGGTTTGGACTTGAGTAGACTGAAAAAAGACATACAGCCTTGGCAAGAACGTCGTTCCGCAGAATATATGACTCATGCTCCTTTAGGTTCTTTAAATTCCGTGGGTGGCGTAGCTACCGAAATTAATGCAGTCAATTATGTCTCTCCTAGAAGTTGGTTAGCCACTTCTCATTTTGTTCTAGGATTCTTCCTATTCGTAGGTCATTTATGGCACGCGGGAAGAGCTCGCGCAGCGGCCGCAGGATTTGAAAAAGGAATTGATCGAGATTTTGAGCCTGTTCTTTCCATGACTCCCCTTAATTGAGACATGAAATCCAATGCTTGACGTAGGAATAACTTTGATTTTAGTATAGATATTGGGTTGAGTCGAGCAGATCATATTGAAAAAAAAAAAATATATATATATATTTTCAATTCATTTATATCTAATCTTTTTTGGGGCTCGGCTAAGTGGTGATATAGCCGAGCCCCAAAAAATCGAGCCAACCTAAATCAATACAATAAAAGAATCCATTCGCCAAGAAAAAGGAGAGAGGGGGATTCGAACCCTCGATAGTTCTTTGGAACTATACCGGTTTTCAAGACCGGAGCTATCAACCACTCAGCCATCTCTCCAAAAGCTAATTTCTATTTTATCTTTATTCGACTCAAGAGAACATGACCATACGAATTAATACCCCTTTTATCTATCTATGATAAAGATATCCAGTGTGAATCTATTGGTCTAGTTCTCTTTCCGTATATATATGCATGATCCAGCATGCCCCTTTGTGATGTGAAGTAAAAAAAACTACCCCGCGATCCACCCCTCAAAGGGGGTGTCATCTAAATCAATAGATTCATGATAAAACCCTCCATAATGCGTTTTTTCATTTTTTTAGGGGATAAAAGGGGGGTTAGGGGATCAAATGGTATAGTTCTTTTGTTGGAAAATTGGAGGATTAGAAACATGACTATTGCTTTTCAATTAGCTGTTTTTGCATTAATTGTAACTTCATCCATTTTATTGATTAGTGTACCCGTTGTATTTGCTTCTCCTGATGGTTGGTCAAGTAACAAAAATGTTGTATTTTCTGGTACATCATTATGGATTGGATTAGTATTTCTAGTGGGTATTCTTAATTCTCTCATCTCTTGAAATTATTCATTCTAGATCAAAAAACGAAATGACCCCTCCCCCCGAACTCTTTCGGGTTGTGAGGCACATTAAAATTAAAATGGAATATATAAGACCCCACAAATAAAGAAAACAAAAACATTATTATTAATGGGGGGGGGTCAAACTTCTTCTATTGGAAAAAGTTTCTATCTTAATACTTATATATGATATGATATATATAGTCAAATTATTATATTTATATAAGGTAATAGATGCGAATTTATTTTTTGAATTTCCTAAAATAAATTAGTAATTACATTTTTTGAATATTAGTTTAATAATATATACTAACTAATAGATTCCATAATCTATTATATAGATTTCTTCTATTATTTATATATTCCATCTAAATATATAGATTTAGACTTTATTTAATCACTCCTAACCTAATAGATATCAGACACAGCTCTGCACAAATAGAATTAATATAGAAGGTACAATATTAATAAAAATGCGGATATAGTTGAATGGTAAAATTTCTCTTTGCCAAGGAGAAGACGCGGGTTCGATTCCCGCTATCCGCCGTTGCTTATGTATTGAATACTATAGTAATAGTATATATATATATTTTTTTATTTTAAAATCGAATCTAATTTTAGAATATATAATAGTTGCCATTTTTATCCAAAATGTTGCGGAGACGGGATTTGAACCCGTGACCTCAAGGTTATGAGCCTTGTGAGCTACCAAGTTGCTCTACCCCGCGATAAGAAGAATTGATAATTAATGGAAAACAGAGATTGAATGTGCCCCTCCACCATATCTGTACAAATAGAATAAACTATTTCTACAGAATGGTAAAGGGACCGTCCTATGATCGTCGATCATCAAAATGAATAAAAAGGGGAAGAGAGTTTTTTATTCTTACCAACTCGATCTTGTTGCACCGGGCAACAAACCTTGGTGAACCATTTCACGAAGTACGTGTCCAGATAATCC
>OX638067.1:11206566-11249066 GCA_951804385.1 Trifolium dubium
CGAGTAGTGGGGTCCTGAGCTAAGCCTTGGCTAAACCTTGGAAATCTTAATGCCATAATGCTTTTCAAATCCTCCTAGCCATTATCCTACTGCAATAATTCTTGCTAAGAAGAATGCCCACGTTGTGGCAATTCCACCCAGAAGGTAATGGGTTACTCCTACAGCACGTCCCTGTACAATGCTCAAGGCTCTAGGCTGAGTAGCAGGAGCAACTTTTAATTTATTATGAGCCCAAACGATGGATTCGATAAGTTCTTGCCAATAACCACGCCCGCTGAATAGAAACATTAAACTAAAAGCCCATACAAAATGGGCACCTAAGAAAAAAAGACCATATGCAGATAATGAGGAACCATAAGATTGAATTACCTGGGATGCCTGCGCCCATAAGAAATCGCGGAGCCACCCATTTATGGTAATCGAACTCTGCGCAAAGTTTCCTCCTGTGATATGAGTTACTACCCCTTGATCATTTATACTACCCCAAACATCTGACTGCATTTTCCAACTGAAATGGAATATTACTACAGAAATTGAATTGTACATCCAAAATAGTCCTAAGAAGACATGATCCCAAGCGGATACTTGGCATGTCCCCCCTCTTCCAGGTCCATCACAAGGGAACCGAAAACCGAGATTTGCTTTATCCGGTATCAACCGTGAGCTACGGGCAAATAGAACACCTTTTAGGAGTATCAATACCGTCACATGAATTGTAAATGCGTGAATATGATGTACCAAAAAATCTGCAGTTCCTAATGGAATAGGTAACAAAGCTACTTTGCCGCCCACTGCCACTAAATCACCACCGCCCCAAGTCAAACTGGTGCTTGCTGTTGCACCAGGGGCCGTTGTGCCAGGTGCTAAAGCGTGGGTATTTTGTATCCATTGAGCAAAGACAGGTTGTAATTGTATAGCGGTATCTGAAAACATATCTTGAGGGCGCCCTAAAGCACTCATGGTATCATTATGAATATACAAACCAAAACTGTGAAAGCCTAAAAATATACACACCCAATTGAGATGGGATATGATTGCATCGCGATGTCTAAGAACACGATCTAATAGATCGTTGTATCGAGTAGTTGGATCATAGTCTCTTACCATAAAAATGGCTGCGTGTGCAGCAGCACCAACTATGAGAAATCCCCCAATCCACATGTGATGTGTGAACAATGACAGTTGTGTACCGTAGTCAGTAGCTAGGTATGGATAAGGAGGCATAGCATACATATGGTGAGCTACAATAATGGTCAAAGAGCCTAACATAGCTAGGTTAAGAGATAATTGAGCATGCCATGACGTTGTTAGGATCTCATATAGACCTTTATGACCCTGGCCTGTAAATGGACCTTTATGGGCCTCTAAAATATCTTTTATACCATGACCAATACCCCAGTTAGTTCGATACATATGACCGGCAATGAGAAAAAGAATTGCAATAGCTAAATGATGATGTGCAATATCAGTCAGCCATAGACCACCAGTTAGTGGATCTAATCCTCCACGAAAAGTAAGAAAGTCCGCGTATTTTGACCAATTCAAGGTAAAAAACGGGGTTGCTCCCTCGGCAAAACTTGGATAAAGTTGCGCCAAAAGATCCCGATTCAAGATAAATTCATGAGGAAGTGGGATCTCTTTGGGATCTACTCCAGCATTTAGAAATTGGTTAATTGGTAAAGATACATGTACTTGATGTCCCGCCCAAGAAAGAGACCCAAGTCCTAGTAGCCCTGCCAAATGGTGATTCAACATGGATTCTACATCTTGGAACCAAGCCAATTTTGGAGCAGCTTTGTGATAATGAAACCAACCAGCAAAAAGCATTAAGGCTGCAAAGACCAATGCACCAATTGCAGTACAATAGAGTTGTAATTCACTAGTTATTCCAGATGCTCGCCAAATCTGAAAAAAACCAGAGGTTATTTGTATTCCGCGGAAACCGCCGCCTACATCACCATTCAATATTTCTTGGCCTACTATTGGCCAAACCACCTGGGCACTAGGTCGAATGTGAGTAGGATCATTTAGCCACGCTTCATAATTGGAAAAACGAGCACCATGGAAATACATGCCACTCAGCCAAAGAAAGATAATGGAGAGTTGGCCGAAATGAGCACTAAATACTTTTCGGGAAATCTCCTCTAAATCACTAGTATGGCTATCGAAATCATGAGCATCAGCATGTAGGTTCCAGATCCAAGTAGTAGTATCAGGTCCCTTAGCTATTGTTCTTGAGAAATGACCAGGTTTTGCCCATTGCTCGAAAGAAGTTTTTATGGGATCCCTATCTACCAAAATTTTTACTTTTGGTTCCGGCGAACGAATAATCATTGAGTCCTCCTCTTTCCGGACAACACATACAAAGAGACCCGCCAACATAAAACATAATTAGGGGACTTATGAGAGAGAGATGTTTATATGGAATATCTTTCTCTTCTATCGCCCACCTATCTATTCTATATTTTCTTTAGTTATTCACTAGAACAATTATGATCCGGAAGTTAATCCGGGGCAAGTGTTCGGATCTATTATGACATAGCATTGAGGCGCTCAACGGACCTTTTTAAAAATTCTAAAACCTTTTCTGGACTTTGAATTTAATGAAAGTTAAATAAAATTTTTTTTTTTTTGCAACCTAGTCTATTTAGTATTCCGATTTCACTTAGAGATTCCTAGATGGAACAAATTTAACTTTTAGTCTTTTTTGCATATCTTACATAGAAGATATTCTTAGGTACTTTATTTCAAATCACGTGAGCTAGCATTACTAGGGACGGGTATTTCTATTTCGTTTTTAGAAGGTCTCTTTTCTTTTTTGAGTTTGAATAGCAGAAAAAAAAAGAATTCTCTACAATATCATTTAGTATTTATATCTACGAAATATCAGATGAAATAGAACGATTTTAGAAGGGATATAATGAAATCTTTTGATTATTTGTTGCTATAGAAATGATTTGTTTTATTTGACTGATGGGGACAACAAACAATAAACACTATAACCAAATTCAATAGTTATAATGTATTCTCTCTATATTCTATTCTCCATAGAGAAAGAATTCTATAGAGAATAGAATATAGAGAATAATATAATCAAAAAAAGAAAATAATAAACAGAGTGTTCTTATTCAAAACGTCCTGTGATCTTCAACCAATTCTGTGCTTCAATATAATTACCTGGGGTAAGGGCTATAGCTTGTTTCCAATATTCAGCAGCTTGATCAAACCAAGATTCTGCAATTTCAGAATCTCCCTGTCGAATGGCCTGTTCTCCGCGGTCGGAATAGGTAAATAAATTCCTTCCCTTAGAACCGTACTTGAGAGTTTCCTGACTCATACGGCTCAACAGTCAATTCTTTTGATTTTCCATTTTTTTCTGGAGTTAACAACAAGAAAAAAGATTAATTACATGAGTTTCAAACTTGAATTTGGATTAATCATTTTATTTAATCCTTTGTTTTTAGTTTTATCTTTTATCCTACCTTCCGAAGAATAAAGCATCGACATTAAAACTAACGCTCTTATTATAATTTTCTGAAAGGTAACTATCTCGCTTTCATATATCATATACTTTCATATATGATATATTCATTTCTATAGAATCTTGGAGAAAGACTTTTCTTATGAAGAAAAGACTTACTATCTTTGGGATCTGATACTACACCGCTGCTCAAAACCTTAGGGGATCCACTTTATTACATAAGTCGATTCCTAATCTATCATCATATAAGTAAGCAGTTCTTGTTGTATCGGCCAAAAACCGTGTTAATTGATCTTTACGGTGCTTCCTCTATCAATTAGATCTTTTATCCATAGAAAAAAGTATCTAGGCATATATATTCTATTTCTTCATATTTTGACTTCTATGAAGTTTATTTCTTTGCTACAGCTCATAAAAATCGTTGTTTCGAACGATATATATATGTAGAAAGCCTATTTTTTTGTTTAGTATTTACTAGTATTTATTAGTATAGTCGAGTTGTTTCTTCTTTTCTTTTTTCTATAGTGGAGATAGTCGCACGTAATGACAGATCACGGCCATATTGTTAAAAGCTTGGGGTAAGAAAGGGTTTCGTTCGAGTGCCCGAAAATAGTATTCCAAAGCTTTTGTATGTTCTCCGTTACTTGTGTGTATAAGGCCTATGTTATAAAGTATATAACTTCGATCATAGGGATCAATTTCCAGTCGCATAGCCTCATAATAATTCTGTAAAGCTTCCGCATAATTTCCTTCAGATTGAGCCGACATCCGTTACGGTCGTCATTCGGTTCAAAGAATCTCCGTTCCAGAACCGTACATGAGATTTTCATCTCATACGGCTCCTCCTTTATGTGTATAATGATAAACACCCATGGAATCAAATCAAAAAAGATTGTAATATTCTCATTATCAACTGAGTGGGACTAGTGTTTTTACACGAAATCTCTAGCCAACCTTCCTGTAAAGGATCTTTTATTAACATCAAGTATGTTATTACTGGATAAATTGTAACTTCAACAATTACTTTGTCCTCAACGCCGCTTAATTTCCCGGAATTAGTCACTTCAACAGTCTTCGACGGTTCTATGGGTATCCAAAATACGAACGAGATGGATGTTTATTGTCCCAACCATTCTAGTTAGTCCCAATCCCGATCAGAAAGGATTTTTTTTTTACAAAGTTTTCTCATGTTGTTGATTCCTAAGCGTAGTGCTTCTTCCCCCGTGCCGCCTATTGGTACTAGTGGAGTAGGATTAACCTAATCCCATAGGTATAGGTATAACCTTTCGCTTAATACTATAAACCTAAAATTGAAGCATATGAGGCTGCATTAATCGGGAATACACGACAGAAGGGATTAATCGTTTTATTTCCAAACTTCACCTTCAGCAAGCGTAGGTTTTTTTTTCAAATTTTTTTGCTTTCTCTCCGAAGAATGTATCTTTCTCCTAAGACTAAGATCGGTAAAAAAAAAAATAATAATCAAATCGCACCATCTCTGTAATAAGTGAATGCCTCTTTTTCTCCGGAAGTTGTCGGAATTATTCGTAATAAGATATTGGCTACAATGGTAAAGGTCTTATCAATAAAATTTCCATTTATCCGAGATCTAGTCATAGGTAGCAATCCATTCTATAATTTCATTTTTTATCGCGTGATAAAAGAATCCCCAAAACAAAGGAGTTGTACAATACAGTACGAAATAACGTAAAAATGGACTTTTTAATCAAATTACTTTATCCTACTGCAGGCCTCGAAGTAGGGGTTTTTTGATAAAAATTTGATCTTTCTATTTTTTTTTAGTTTCAATTAATTGTGCCTACGCAAATGGAATATGAATGCCTCACTATTCACTCGGTTTAGGGGCATAATCATTATGTAGGAGAGATGGCCGAGTGGTTCAAGGCGTAGCATTGGAACTGCTATGTAGGCTTTTTGTTTACCGAGGGTTCGAATCCCTCTCTTTCCGCACCTTTATCAAGTTGATCAATGTTTTTTTTTTTGATAGGTTTCATAGGAAATTCCTCCTTAGACAAGGAAGGAGGAAATAGAAGAGGTAGAATCGAATGAAATAACATTGCTATATATGTTATTTTAGGGTTCATTTCTTCCTCCGGAAATGACTAACTGAGCTTGTTTGGATCAATCCTAACCCGGTAATTTTGTTTTTATTCCTCCTTAGAAAAGGAGGATATATACTAAGAGGTGGAATAGAATAGAATAACAATTAATTAGGTACCTAGGAAATTCCTCTTTAAAAACGTCATCAATATAATAAGTAGAATCGAAAATAAAATTTTTATAGAGTTTTTAATCCATTTCTTCCTGCTTATTAGTTTTTTTATCCTTTTGAATATTTCATTCATTATTTTGTTAATCATTTTGATTAACAAAATAATGAATAATACAGAAAGCCAACGCCTTGAGAAAACCCCCTTATTGTTCGGGGGAGGTTCGAATTCCGTCTCATCCCTTCGATCCCTCCATACGGGTTTCCACTTCAAAGAGTGGTTTCCCGTCTCCTGTTGTCTTGTTCATAGAATTTATAATGAAAAAGAACACCCTGTACCGAAGGCACATCAACTGTAATCCTAACCAAATAATTAGGCTAGTTTTTTTTTCGAATTACTAAGAATCCGCTACCATATCAACAATTCCATGGGCTAGGGCTTCTTCTGCTGACATAAAAAGATCCCTTTCCGTGTCTTTGGATATCTGCCATGAAGGTTTGCCTGTTCTTTGTGCATAAATATTTGTTATATTTTGGCGCATTGTCAGTAATTCATGCGCTTCCAGCGCACATTCTCCTATTTGTCCTTCGTAGAAAGAACTAGCAAGTTGATGGATCATTACCCTGAGAGTATAACATAATAAGGGTTTCTCCTTATAAGGTAAGGGATATAAAGACAAAGAAACAAATTCAATTTAAAGCCGTACAGGCAGGCATCTTTTTGATTTTTTATATAGCATACGGCTCTACTATAAATATGAAATTTATTTTGACCTTCCATTGAAGAAATATAAAATATACCGGGTCTATCAGACCCAGATCAGTAAATAATCCAATAACCACCTTTCTTTTTTGTTTGAGAATATTTTTAAAAGACTATGATGATTCCGTTGCTCTTTTATTTCGTCTAGTTTTTTATTCAGCAATCCCAAAGTTTCTTTTTATTTTTTCAAATAAGTTAAAAAAATATTGTTAAAAGTTTTCTGGTATGAAAACTGAAAACAAAAAAAGATTGTGACACTAAAAAAGGATCCCGATAGGTCAGATAAAATCGTAAATACCGCTTTTTCATACTTCCTCTTTCGATATATAATCTAATGGTTTTGAAATAAAATTATTTTTGCATATCGAACTCGAGGTGCCATGCTTTTTTTACTTAATATTAGCGTAGGCATAGTCTTCTTTTCTTTTTTTTCTACAAATTAAGAATCATTGGCGCCAAGCGTGAGGGAATGCTAGACGTTTGGTAATTTCTCCCCCTACCAAAAGAAGAGATCCCATTGAAGCGGCTAATCCTACACATACTGTCTGTACTTCTGCTTCTACCACTTGCATAATATCAAATATTGCGATTCCAGATATTACCCCTCCGCCCGGAGAATTTATAAACAGATACAAATCTTTGGTCTTGTCCTCTAAACTGAGATATACCATTAGACCAACCAATTGATTTGCTATTTCACTGTTTACTTCTTGACCTAAAAATAAAAGCCTTTCGTGGTAAAGTCGATTGTATAAATCAATCCAAGATGCCTCATCGTCTCCCGGCACTAGAAAAGGGACTTTGGGAACTCCAATTGGCATAAACAAAAATGCAAGAAGATGCAGTTGTCTAGCTTACTTTGCTTTGTCGTGAGAACGTGAGGAGATAACATAGTAAGCCCCCACCACCATTGCGTATTGTTACTTATCGGATATAGAATAGATCTGCTTCTTTTTATTCCTACAAATAGAATGTCCCATTGTTACTAAAAAACAAGAACAAATATATATTCATTATTTAATTTAATGTGAGATAGTTTACTAAAAGGGGAAGGTCCATGGGATAGTTTTTTACAGTGCAATAAAATTACATAGTGTCTATTTTTTGTTGATAGAAGAGGTATTTTCATGGGTTTGCCTTGGTATCGTGTTCATACCGTTGTATTAAATGATCCCGGCCGTTTACTTTCTGTCCATATAATGCATACAGCTCTGGTTGCTGGTTGGGCTGGTTCGATGGCTCTATATGAATTAGCAGTTTTTGATCCTCTGACCCCGTTCTTGACCCAATGTGGAGACAGGGTATGTTCGTTATACCCTTCATGACTCGTTTAGGAATAACCAATTCGTGGGGTGGTTGGAATATCACAGGAGGGACTATAACGAATCCGGGTATTTGGAGTTACGAAGGTGTGGCCGCGGCACATATCGTGTTTTCGGGCTTGTGCTTTTTGGCGGCTATTTGGCATTGGGTCTATTGGGATCTAGAAATCTTTTGTGATGAACGTACTGGAAAACCTTCTTTGGATTTGCCAAAAATTTTTGGAATTCATTTATTTCTAGCAGGGGTGGGGTGTTTTTGGTTTTGGAGCATTTCATGTAACAGGATTGTTTGGTCCTGGAATATGGGTATCTGATCCTTATGGACTAACCGGAAGGGTACAATCTGTAAATCCCGCATGGGGTGTGGACGGTTTTGATCCTTTTGTTCCGGGGGGAATAGCCTCTCATCATATTGCAGCAGGGACATTGGGCATATTAGCGGGCCTTTTCCATCTTAGTGTGCGTCCACCTCAACGTTTATACAAAGGGTTGCGGATGGGAAATATTGAAACCGTACTTTCTAGTAGTATCGCTGCTGTATTTTTTGCAGCTTTTGTTGTTGCTGGAACTATGTGGTATGGTTCAGCAACTACACCGATTGAATTATTTGGTCCTACTCGTTACCAATGGGATCAGGGATACTTCCAGCAAGAAATATATCGAAGAGTTGGCGCTGGGCTAGCCGAAAATCAAAGTTTATCAGAAGCTTGGTCTAAAATTCCTGAAAAATTAGTTTTTTATGATTACATCGGCAATAATCCGGCAAAAGGGGGATTGTTTAGAGCGGGCTCAATGGACAATGGAGATGGAATAGCCGTCGGTTGGTTAGGGCATCCTATCTTTAGAGACAAAGAGGGGCGTGAACTTTTTGTACGTCGTATGCCTACTTTTTTTTGAAACATTTCCGGTTGTTTTGGTAGACGGAGACGGAATTGTTAGAGCGGATGTTCCTTTTCGAAGGGCAGAATCGAAGTATAGTGTCGAACAAGTCGGTGTCACTGTTGAATTCTATGGTGGCGAACTCAACGGAGTCAGTTATAGTGATCCTGCTACTGTGTAAAAAATAT
This sequence comes from Trifolium dubium, assembly GCA_951804385.1. Taxonomy (NCBI): domain Eukaryota; kingdom Viridiplantae; phylum Streptophyta; class Magnoliopsida; order Fabales; family Fabaceae; genus Trifolium; species Trifolium dubium. Next base: position 11,215,430 of record OX638067.1, read on the forward strand.
GCTAGACGTGCTCAATTGGGTGAAATTTTTGAATTAGATCGTGCTACTTTAAAATCGGATGGTGTTTTTCGTAGCAGTCCAAGGGGTTGGTTTACTTTTGGACATGCGTCGTTTGCTCTGCTCTTCTTTTTCGGCCATATTTGGCATGGTGCTAGAACCTTGTTCAGAGATGTTTTTGCTGGTATTGATCCAGATTTGGATGCTCAAGTAGAATTTGGAGCATTCCAAAAACTTGGAGATCCAACTACAAAAAAAACAGGTAGTCTGATAGAAATAGGTTTGTTCCTTTTTCGATTCGACTTTTTTTTGTTGTTATTTGAATTTGATATAGGGAACTATATAAATCTTGATTTCAATCATCCCATTTTGTTTTACTCTTGTTCTTTCTTTTTCTTTATCAAGGAGATAATCCCCCAAAACAGGTATGAAAGCTATAATTGTAAACCACGATCAAATCTATGGAAGCAGATTGGTTTTATACATTCCCTCTTAGTCTCGACTCTAGGAATCATTTTTTTCGCTATCTTTTTTAGAGAACCTCCTATAGTTCCGACTAAAAAGACGAAATGATTTTTAATTATTTCAATTGAAGTAATGAGCCTCCAATATTACGATATTGGGGCTCATTACTTAACTAGTCCCCGTGTTCTTCGAATGGATCTCTTAGTTGTTGAGAGGGTTGCCCAAAAGCAGTATATAGGGCATACCCTGTAAAACTAACAATTAAAACCGGATATAGAGATGGCAATTAGGGGTTGCTGTTTCCATGATTTACAATATCAAGACTACAATGGATCTGGATCTATAGGGTAAGATTATACGGCGGAATGGTAGACAAAGTCAAGAGATCTCAAAAAAAAAAAAAATTAGGATTTATGGCTACACAAACCGTTGAGGATAGTTTCTAGATCTGGTCCAATACGAACTGTTGTAGGAGATTTATTAAAACCATTGAATTCAGAATATGGAAAAGTAGCTCCGGGGTGGGGAACTACCCCTTTGATGGCGATTGCAATGGCTCTATTTGCGGTATTTCTCTCTATTATTTTAGAGATTTATAATTCGTCCATTTTACTGGACCAAATTTCTATGAATTAGAGAATTAGATTAACAAGAACCGACTTTTCATAGAAAGTAAAGTTTGCATTTAGATCGTTTAATTTTTAGCCCACTCCTTTATTGATTTGGTAGTTCGACCGCGAAACTTCTTTGTTTCTGTATTTCCGGAATATGAGTGTGTGACTTGTTATAATTGATCCTATTGATAATACAGAACATAAAAATGAATACGTCATCTTCTCTTGATAGAGATGGCTTTACCCCGTCAGATATTTATTCTATCTAGTATCTGAGCACGGACTATAGAAAAGAAATAGATTCTAAAGTATTAGAACTATGATTCATACTTAAATATTTATATTTAGACCTCGCAACCAGACGAAAAAAAATGAAAGAGTTAGAATAATCAATTTAGAAAAAATAAATGGAACTGTTTTTATTCTTTTAATTTTAAACTCCCCGCTTATCTTTATTTTGATCAAAGTACAAAAGTTTCTGGGTATTTTTTTTTTCATTATATTTATTCATTGAATAAGTGATAAGTGATGATCCAGCAGTTCTTTACTCAGGGAATTTTTTGGACTTCTGGAAAGGTTTTCCTTGGAAATCATCGTGGTTCTGGTATGAATCTGAGGTTTTTAAATTGATTCTATAGGGTCTTTAACAAGAAAATTGCTATCAATAAAAAAAAAAAACTACAGTAAAATCGTATCATATTACATACACAAATAAAAAAACAAAAAATGAAGTAAATAAGAGAATATTCAACAGGCCGGTAAGGATCAAGAGAAAAGACGAGTGAGCGACTTGAAATTTTGGCATTATAAACACAAAGAATAGCTTTCTTTTGGATTTCTATTTTTTTTTTATCTTCAAAAAAGATTGGAATCATAAGATTAAGTTAAGAAGTTTAAAAACTTTCTATTACACATATCCGTTTTCGAAATAACCTGTATTTGAGTATTTTTGTTTGAGCCGTACGAGATGAAATTCTCATATACGGTTCTCAAGGGGGGTCCCTTGGTTTACCTATCTCAATAAAGTCTATGATTGGTTCGAAGAACGTCTTGAGATTCAGGCGATTGCCGATGATATAACTAGTAAATATGTTCCTCCTCATGTCAATATATTTTATTGTTTAGGAGGAATTACACTTACTTGTTTTTTAGTCCAAGTAGCAACAGGTTTTGCTATGACTTTTTATTATCGTCCGACCGTTACGGAGGCTTTTGCTTCCGTTCAATATATAATGACTGAGGCTAACTTTGGTTGGTTAATCCGATCCGTTCATCGGTGGTCGGCAAGTATGATGGTCTTAATGATGATCTTGCACGTATTTCGCGTGTATCTCACCGGTGGTTTTAAAAAACCTCGCGAATTGACTTGGGTTACGGGTGTAGTTTTAGGTGTATTGACTGCATCCTTTGGTGTAACCGGTTATTCCTTACCTTGGGACCAAATTGGTTATTGGGCAGTAAAAATTGTAACAGGTGTACCCGACGCTATTCCTGTAATAGGATCTTCGGTGGTAGAGTTATTGCGCGGAAGCGCTAGTGTGGGACAATCTACCTTGACTCGTTTTTATAGTTTACATACTTTTGTATTACCTCTTCTTACTGCCGTATTCATGTTAATGCACTTTCCAATGATACGTAAGCAAGGCATTTCCGGTCCTTTATAGCATAGATATTTGTAATCAATCATTTTGGGGAGGAGTAATAATATTTCATTGCTACAAATATGCATTATTAAAAAAAAAAAATAAGACATGTATTTGGATATTTCCCTTCAACTTAACAAAATAAATTGCATTTTTTATTTGACATACACGAATGAAGGGAACTCTCCGAAAAAAAGAATGGATTATGGGAGTGTGTGACTTGAACTATTGATTGGGCCGTGCAGATATATGACTTGATCTTATCTGCCACATTTGAATTCACAATTCAATGTGTCTTTGTTACAACCACCGCGCCAGTCCCCTAGATAGGATAGGCCGGTTCGCTTGAAGAGAATCTTTTCTATGATCAGACTCGATCATATCCTGCATGAACGGGCTCCGTAATATCCAGTAAAATAAGTAATGTGATATAATCCAGATTATGTGGTATGTATTTCACTTAACTTAATAGTATGGAAATGCATTCATTTCCTATGCATTGACTCCATTTATGATACTATCGGAGTGAAACAAGTAGATCTAAAGAAAAATTAGGGCTTGTATTATATTAGTAACAAGGAAACCCTTTCTATGTAAAAACTTCCGCAATTTATTTTTGGAGGGAGAACTGTCGAAAGGTTTGAGATCACCCAGAAAGAACTTTTGATTTTGAAAACATACTTGGGTGAAAGGCATTTACTTAAAAATAAGAACTGAATTTTTTGCCCTGGATAGTTGTAATTTCGGAAAAAAAGAGAATCAAGTCTATTTTCTTACATAGAATCTTCATATATGAGTGACTAACACATCAAAATTTTCTATGTATGCATTCAGTTCGTTTGATTTGTGCTCGAGCCGGATGATAATAAATTATCATGTCCGGTTCTTTCGGAGGATGGATCTAAAGAATTCACCTATCCCAATAACAAAAAAACCTGACTTGAATGATCCTGTATTAAGAGCGAAATTGGCTAAGGGGATGGGTCATAATTATTATGGAGAACCCGCATGGCCTAATGATCTTTTATATATTTTTCCAGTAGTAATTCTAGGTACTATTGCCTGTAACGTAGGCTTAGCGGTTCTCGAACCATCAATGATTGGGGAACCCGCGGATCCGTTTGCAACTCCTTTGGAAATATTGCCCGAATGGTATTTTTTTCCAGTATTTCAAATACTTCGTACAGTACCCAATAAATTATTGGGCGTTCTTTTAATGGTTTCAGTACCCGCTGGATTATTAACAGTACCCTTTTTGGAGAATGTTAATAAGTTCCAAAACCCATTTCGCCGTCCAGTAGCAACAACCGTCTTTTTGATTGGTACCGTCGTGGCTCTTTGGTTGGGTATTGGAGCAACATTACCTATTGAAAAATCCCTAACCTTAGGTCTTTTTTAAATTGATTCAATTGTGAAATAAAATAGCATATTGTGTATCTAGGGAAAATTCACTTTGAAATGACTAATCCCTAGATACATCTTCCTATCTAATTGAATTCATGAAAGATTCTAATTTCCTTCATGAATTATTAGAAACCGATTCATATTTTAATTGATCCTCACTTAGGTAAATATAATAAAAATAATCTAATAAGAAAATTCAGAATTATCATATCATTAATCATTTCCTTTTCATATTTTCATATATAATAAAAATAATCTAATACAAAAATTCAAAAAATAACCAAACCAAAGTATAGGATAGGAGGATCCATGATTTTGAAACCTTTTGTAGTAAATTCTCTAGTGACTTTATGCCTTAAAATAGTGAATTCAGCCGTTGTGATAGGACTCTATTATGGATTTCTAAGCACATTCTCCGTAGGGCCATCTTATCTCTTCCTTATTCGAGCCCAGGTTATGGAAGAAGGGGCCGAGACAAAAATATCAGCAACAACCGGGTTTATTACGGGACAGCTCATGATGTTCATATCAATCTATTATGCGCCCTTTCATTTGGCATTGAATAGACCTCATACAATAACAGTCCTAACACTATCATATCTTTTCTTTAATTTCCTATACAAAAATGACAAATACTACTATTTGGATCCTGGATCCGACTTGGATTGGGGATACAAGAATCAAAATTCAATACGTAAAATTACTATTTACAAAGTATTCTTGAACAATCTATTTTTTCAGTTATTAAACCCCTTGCTTTTCCCAAGTTCAATCTTAATAAGATTAATGAATATTTATCTGTTTCGATCCAACAATAAATTGTTATTCTTAACAAGTAGTTTTGTTGGTTGGTTAATTGGTCACATCTTTTTGATGAAATGTATTGGATTGATATTAGTCTGGTTACAGCAAAAAAATTCGATCAAATCCAAGATAACTATGCGATTTGATAAGTACATTCTGTTACAATTGCGAAATTATGTGGGTCAAATATTTGTTGTTTTTTCATTTGTTATCCTCGCCCACTATTTAGGCAGAATACCACTTCCGTATTTTTATATTGATGAAATGTTAGAACACGACGAGAAGGAAAAGGATCAAATTAAGGAAAAGGATCAAATCAAGGATGAAATCAATGAAATCGATGTTGAAATAGATTCGGAAACGGAAGAAACTAAACAAGAACAAAATGGATCCATCAAAGAATACTATCTTCGTAGTTATCTTTTTCCGGAAAAAGATAAGATTTTGGACAACATTGAGTATGAGGACAAGGACGAGAATAATCTCTTCTTTGAAAAACCTCTTGTAACTACTCTTTTCGATTATCGAAAATGGAATAGGCCGTTGCGATATATAAAAAATGATCACTTTGAAAAGGTCGTAAGAGATGAAAATTCACAACTTTTTTTTCATATATGTCAAAGTGATGGAAAACAACGAATATCTTTTACGTATCCACCTAATTTATCCACTTTTCTGAAAATAATGGAACAAAAATTGGGTTACTTCATAAGAGCTAAAACCTCCTATAATGATAATGAATTGTCTAATTATTGGATCCGGACAATTACAATTAAAAGAAAGAAACAAAGCAATGAATTTTTTCAAAGGGCAAAAGTTCTAGATAAGAAATATAATAAATTTCTTCCTGAGGATATATTTGAAAACCGAATTAGATTGTCTAAGGACAAGAGGAAAAAAAAATACTTACCTAAAATATATGATCCTTTCTTGAGTGGGCGCTTTCGTGGACAAAGCAAAAAAAGCTTTTCACCCTTAATGAAAAAGGAAACTTACACAACAAATAACATTTTGATAAATAAGATTCATGGTCTCCTTCTTTCTTTTAATAGTACTTGTGGAGATCCAGAATTGGAAGCTAAAATAGATCAATTTGGTAGAAACGTATTATTAAAATTTCCAGAATTGGAACCTAAAATGGATCAAGTTACTAGAAAATATTTATTAAATGACATTGGTTTTTTTGTTAACTTAATGAGTAAATTTTCGGAAAAATCAGTATCAAGTTTGAATTTTGACGGACTTTATTTATTTTCAGAACATGAACAAGTAAAAATTTATTCCGAAGAAAAAAAAAAAAAATTATTATTCGACGCAATTAGAACTGATCGTAACAATCTTTCAATTTTTACTAGAAAGAGATGTAGTGAAATAAACGAAATCAGTAAACAAGTTCCTCGATGGTCATACACCTTAATCGACGACGTGGAACAATTGGCGCAAGGAATAGCAAAGGACGCCCAGATTCGTTCCGCAACCGCCGAACGCATAGTTGTTTTTAATGCTAAAACAGATTCACTGAATTTTTTGCCTAGAAATAGAGATATTGATATTGATAATATTGATAAGACTAATGACAAGGAGGATACTCCTGAAGCGAAGCGAAGTCAGGAATTAGCTCTAATAACCCTTTCACCCGAACCAGATTATAACCGAGAAATAATCCGAGGATCTATGCGCCCTCAAAGGCGTAAAACAGTGACTTCGAAACTCTTTCAAGGAAATGCCCATTCCCCCATTTTTTTGGAGGTAATAGACAACAACCCGTTATTTGAGCTTTTCGAGGATATATCCCTATCGTTGAAAGAATATTTCAGGAAACCTGGTACCGATAATTCAGAATTTTTGGATTTTGCGAAAAGGATAGAAGAGAAAGAGAAAGCGGAAAACCTAGACGAAGATGAAAGAAGACTTAGAGAAATAGAAGAAAACTGGGAAAACCTTCTATATGGTCTAATAATTAGAGTTTTGTATTACTAATCCAATCAATTATTAGAAGATATATTCTAATACCTTCATTGATAATAACTAAAAATATCATTCGTATCTTATTATTTCAAAATCCCGAATGGTCAGAAGATTTTATGGATTGGAGAAAAGAAGTGCATATTAAATGCACCTATCAAGGCGTTCCAGTATCCCAGAACGAATTGCCAAAAAACTGGTTCAACGATGGTATTCAGATAAGGGTCTTATGCCCTTTTGTTCTAAAACCTTGGCACAATTCGAAGGTACGATCTACTGAAAAAAAAAAAAAGGATCCACTGAAAAAAAATAAAAAACAAAAAAACTTCTGGTTTTTAACAGCTTATGGAACACTAGTCGAATCGTACCTTGATGATCATGTTCCAATCCCATTTTTATTTTTGGGTCCTGTTTTTAAAAAAATGAAAAAACAATTGAAAAAAGATTTGAAAAATCGTTTTTTTCTAGTTCGAAAAGTTTTAAATGAAAGAAAAAAATGGTTTCGAACCTTGTTAAAAAAAATAGATAAATTGAGTGAAAGCAAAAAAATTTCAACAATCAGTAAGAATAATCCAATCATTGAGGAATCACCCGTTATAATTCAATCGATTAATTGGACAAATTCTTCATTCACAGACACAGAAAAAAGGATAAAAGATCTTAATGTTAAAACAAAGACAATCATAAAACAAATAGAAAAAATGACAGAAAAAAAAAAAGAGGGGATTATAACTTCAGAGATCAACTTGAATTTGAACAAAACTACATATGATGCTAAAAGATTAGAATTACAAAAAAATATTTTGCAAATATTAGAAAGAAGAAATGTTCGATTAATCCGTAAATCCTATTCTTTTTTCAAATTTTTCATAGAAAGAGTATACATAGATATCCTTTTATATATCATTAGTATTTCTAGGATCCATAGACAACGTTTTCTTGATTTTCTTGAATCAACAAACAAAATAGTAAATGTAGATAAATCCATTTCAAAAAAAAAAAATGAAGAAAGAATTTATAAAACAAATCAAAGTATAATTCCATTTATGTCGATTATAGACAAATCTTGGAATATTACGAATATGAATTCACAGAATTCTTGTGATGTATCTTCTTTGTCACAAGCATATGTTTTTTTTAAATTATCACAAATCCAAGTTCGTAATGGATATAAATATAAGTTAAGATCCATTTTTGAATCTCATGGAAGATCTTTTTTTCTTAAAAATGAAATAAAGGATTATTTTTTGAGAATACAGGGAATATTTAATTCCAAATTAAGACAAAAGAACCGTCCCGATTCTTTAATGAATCAATGGACAAATTGGTTAAAGGTTCACTATCAATATGATTTACCTCAGAGCAGATGGTCGAGATTAGGAGCACGAAACTGGAGGAATAGAATCAATGAACATTGGGCTGAAAATAAAGATTTAGTTGAATATGATTCATATGACAAAACTCAATTAATTCTTTACAAAAAAAAACAAGTAGACTTTTTAGACTTAGAAATAAAAAAAAAAATTAATAAACAATATAGATATGATCTTTTCTCCTATCAATATATTAATTATGCAGATAAGAAAAAGTCCTATGTTTATGGATATAGATCACCATTCCAAGCAAACAAAAACCAGGCGATTTCTTATAATTACAACATACGTAAAGGGGAATTATTTGATATAATGGGTGATATCTCTATCCAAAATTATATAGCAGAAGATAATATTATAAATATGGAAAAAAACCTGAATAGAAAGTATTTTAATTGGATGGGAATAAATGTAGAAAGAAAAAAGAATTCCATACGGAATCCGAAATCCGAAATTACGGAATACGAATTAGCGAAGCCGAGATTTTGGTTCTTTTCGAAATTAAGGATATTATATGATGCATATAAGAAGAATCCTTGGATTTTACCAATAGAATTCTTTTTTTTGCAATTTTCTGGAAATGAAAACATTACTGATGAATCCAAGTTAGAAGCTAAACAATACGTGAATGGAGTAGATCTTAAATCATCTGGCTCAAAGTACTTTCACGGATCAGACGTTGGTTATTATATAAATAAATACAGAAACGATCTAAAGGGAGAACGGGATTTCTTACTAGAAAAATATTTGGGTTTTGGTTTGCACTGTGAGAGTTTCGTCCAAGAAAGCATAATGAATAATTTCAACTTATTTTGTCATATGACTCATACGGCTAATGTCATAATAGAAAACTTTAATGCTTATTGAGTTTTAGTTACCATTTGTATGAATGAATTATCATAGATGTATTAAATAAAATAAATAAGGGGGTTTACTAAAAAAAGGAGTGGATGGTTAGAAACACCAAGATACACAAAGGATTAGTAACACAGATTTTGTAAATTATCTTTTGGATAATTTACGCATAATAAAAAAAGAATACTAATTGGGGCTTTAAGTTGGTAGAAAAAATCAAGCAGTACTCCCCACAACTCCGATCCAGAGTATGCTTCCATCCACTGATTAATAAAATTACTATCAGGAACGAAAAAATCCTTTCAAAATTTTGAAATCCCTTTTTCATAGCACAAAAAAGAAGAATAGGAACGAAAAAAACAGAAGAAATCAAAAACGAAAAAGTGATCTCCCCTTCGTTTTTGATTTCTTATATTCATGGAGATAAAATTCACATCATAATTAAGAAACGAGTGTGTAATTCTTTTTCGTAATTCAAAATGATGAGGGTTATTGAGAATTCTAAAAGAGTATTTTATGGAAGAATTCGGTTATTACTCAACAAATTCAAATTTTTATTTTTAAGGGATGAGATCAATTCAGAAGTGCCTTATTGTATCCTTTATTAATTTAATTAATTAAAATGGATTTCTATTTCTTTTTCTAGAACAGACAGAATTGAATTGGTCTAATTCAGAACCGTTTGATATATTTTAATCTTCTATAACCTTCTATATCTTAGGGATATATCAAGAGATAAATAATCGCCCCGGTCCTTAGATTTACTTAAGGCTTTCCAGGAGCCGTATGAGGTGAAAATCTCATGTACGGTTCTGTAATAGAGATGGGAACAGTAATGTTATCACCGACTAGGATTATCTAACAGTTTAAGTACAGTTGATATAGTTGATGCGCAATCAAAATATGGTTTTTGGGGCTGGAATTTGTGGCGTCAACCTATGGGTTTCATCGTTTTTCTAATTTCGTCGCTAGCCGAATGTGAAAGATTACCTTTTGATTTACCAGAAGCAGAAGAAGAATTAGTAGCGGGTTATCAAACAGAATATTCGGGTATTAGATTTGGTTTATTTTACGTTGCTTCCTATTTAAACCTTTTAATTTCTTCATTATTTGTAACAGTTCTTTACTTGGGCGGTTCAAATATATCTATTCCGTACATATCTGAGTTTTTGGAAATAAATAAAACATATGGGGTTTTCGGAACTACAATTGATCTCTTTGTTACATTAGCTAAAACTTATTTTTTCTTATTCGTTTCTATCATAACAAGATGGTCTTTGCCTAGACTAAGAATGGATCAATTATTAAATCTTGGGTGGAAATTTCTTTTACCCATTTCTCTCGGGAATCTATTATTAACAACTTCGTCTCAATTGTTTTCACTGTAAAAGATTGATCTTCTATATTCATTACTTGTCTCAAATAAGAGAAAGAAATAAAACCAAAAAAAATATTCATAGATATTTACGATATGTTCCTTATGATAACCGGGTTCATGAATTATGGTCAACAAACAGTCCGAGCTGCAAGGTACATTGGTCAAAGTTTCATGATTATTTTATCTCACGCAAATCGTTTACCTGTAACTATTCAATATCCTTATGAAAAATTAATCACATCAGAGCGTTTCCGCGGTCGAATCCATTTTGAATTTGATAAATGCATTGCTTGTGAAGTATGTGTTCGTGTATGTCCTATAGATTTACCCGTTGTTGATTGGAAACTAGAAACGGATATTCGAAAGAAACGATTGCTAAATTACAGTATTGATTTCGGAATCTGTATTTTTTGTGGTAACTGTATTGAGTATTGTCCAACAAATTGTTTATCAATGACTGAAGAATATGAGCTTTCAACTTATGATCGTCACGAATTGAATTATAATCAAATTGCTTTGGGCCGTTTACCAATGTCAGTAATTGATGATTATACAATTCGAACAATTCAAATAAAAAAAGAAAATTTTTTATAATTAAATACAATACAATTGTTAAAAAAAAATATTCTATATATATACATCGATAATATATAGAATAGAATTACATAATATAAATAGAATTCTATTTATATTATGTAATTCTATTCTACTTAGATTAGTTTAGATTTATAGTAATAAAACGTAATTCATTCAAATTTTTGAAATACATTCGAAGGAGGATCAAATGAACCCTAGAATATAGAAATGTTTTTTTTTCTATTTATATATGACTGACTGTTGTAAGTCGAGGGAGAAAGAAGTTCCAATGAAACAAATATTTTATCTTCAGACATATATGTCGGGCTCTAGGGTTGTGGTTCGATTTGCATTCGAACTCCCCCCGGTTTCTTTATCACGTGATCCGGTATAGTATTATTGTTATTTATTGGGTCATAGTCTTTGGAATTCTGTTTGTGATTCTGTATACCGTAGTCAAAATTACTAAAGAAATTCGAAGGAGGATGAAATGAACCCTATCAAAAGATATATCTCTGCGGCTGTGGCACCTATATATGAAACCCAAGATCTAATAACATATATCTCTACTCTACCTATATCTCTGCCCGCGGTTGTGGGGTACTAGGTTCTAACGGATATCTGTGGGGTTGATGAAAGTACTGTATGGTTCGTGGCTCTAGTGGTTATCTTCATAGAAACCAACCATTTATTCCCGGGCCTTTTTGTACATTTCGATTTGAATTCGGACTTCCCCCGAGAAATCGGAGGGGTTTTTGTAATAAAATTAAGGTTTTGATCCTATTAAAAGATGGAATTTTATATTATTATTATTATGTATATGTATGACAAATATATGTTATATCTACTTTGATACTTAAGTTTTAGTATAGTTTCAAACTACTCTTTAATAGAAAGAGTAGTTTGACATTGATTATATAACCGTAACTATATCAATTCAAATTCCTTAGGTTTTTTTTTCAATGCAAAGAAAAATTTTAGTATATAAAATTTTTTTTCCTGGTCATATCAATAAGGTCATGAAATTTCGATTTCTTTGTCTTTTTTTTTACATATAATGGATTTGCCTGAAACGCTACACGATTTTCTTTTAGTCTTTCTGGGATCGGGTCTTATATTAGGAAGTCTGGGGGTAGTGTTACTTACCAACCCAATTTTTTCTGCTTTTTCGTTGGGACTGGTTCTTGTTTGTATATCTTTATTCTATATTTTATCAAATTCACATTTTGTAGCTGCATCACAGCTACTTATTTACGTGGGAGCTATTAACATTTTAATCATATTTGCTGTGATGTTCATGAATAGTTCCGAATATTACCAAGATTTTAATCTTTGGACCGTTGGGGATGGAATTACTTTGATAGTTTGTACTAGTATTTTTGTTTCACTAATAACTATTATTCCAGATACATCATGGTACGGAATTATTTGGACTACAAAACCAAATCAGATTATTGAGCAAGATTTGATAAGTACTAGTCAACAAATTGGAATTCATTTATCAACAGATTTTTTTCTTCCATTTGAACTAATTTCAATAATTCTTTTAGTTGCTTTGATAGGTGCAATTGTCGTAGCTCGTCAGTAAGAAATCTTTAGAGAACTTGTAATATAAATCAAGATTCTTTTTTTATTTTCTCACATTTATTTCTGTCGAATTCTGTGTGAAGTGAAAGAGTTTTTATGTAGAAACTCCCTTTTTTATTGCCCATATATTCTTTTGTTCCAGACTAGTTCTATTCTTTAGTCAATTGAATCTGTTGAATTGTTGTTCATATTGAAATGAATCCAAATTAATAAGGAGTTGGTCAATGATGCTCGAACATGTACTTGTTTTGAGTGCCTATTTATTTTCTATTGGTATCTATGGATTGATCACGAGCCGAAATATCGTTAGAGCCCTTATGTGTCTTGAACTTATACTGAATGCAGTTAATATAAATCTCGTAACGTTTTCTGATTTTTTTGATAATCGCCAATTAAAAGGAAATATTTTTTCCATTTTTGTTATAGCTATTGCAGCCGCTGAAGCAGCTATCGGACTGGCTATTGTTTCCTCAATTGCTCGTAACAGAAAATCAACCCGTATCAATCAATCGAATTTGTTGAATAAATAGCATTAATCATAATTAATAAAAAAGAAAGTAGAATTTCAAGTAGTGTAATATTTATCAATTCAAATTAGTATGTATTCTACACAACATATGATCATGTTTGCATTGCCTAAATCATAAGAAATCAAAGTATCCTGGTCCTCTTCTATTCCTTCTTCTAAATTTATCTAGACGTCTTTTTTTATTAACAACAATATTATGACAAATCATTGATTCATCTGGTATATAAATATATGATTCATTTATTTACGAGTTTACTAGATCGATAATTTTTATTTTTGATGTTCAAAAATTACAATGTCACATTCAGTAAAGATTTATGATACATGTATAGGATGTACTCAATGTGTCCGAGCCTGTCCCACAGATGTATTAGAAATGATACCTGTCCTACAGAGCGTGATACCATTCTTCTCTTTTTAATAAGTGTAAATCTCATCTATCCTTAGATGAGATATTTACACTCCCCCTCTGGGCCTAATCCTCCTAATTTTTTTTTTTTATTATATGCCAAGAATGTTTAGCTACCGTGGGATCTCCCCCTCAATTATAATTCTGCATATAATGAATTAGAAGCCGACATGGGTGGGAAAGGGAACCACATGGGTGGAAACTCGAAACGTGAGTGAACCACATGGGTGGAAACTCGAAACGTTAGTCAACCAACTCAATTATATTATACGTCTATATCGATAGAATTGTCAAGCCCCCCCCGCGGGCTATGATTTATATTATTATTTTAAATGCCTAGAACGTCTCTAGATGTTACTAAATCAAATATCCAATTGATCACCACGTCGGTATTGTAAATATGCCGTTACAAATAATCCAGCCAAAGTAATAGGAATTAGACCTAACACGATTCCAAATAGAAAAACTTCAATCATTTGAGTTTGCTTGAAAGGAAAAAAAGTGGGGGTAATATCTATCCTAAAATATGCATCTGTATTGACCATGAATCTGAATGGCCAAGAATTGGCAATATGATACGGAACTATAGAATATCTAAAATATTCCATAATTTCCAATTCATCTACAAATTTCAACTCAAATAAGTCGTATCTTATTCAGACTGATAAAAAGACCTGCAGTTATAGTTAAAACTGCTAGTAGAAAACCGAAATAACTGGTTATAGTCGACATAAGAAAACTAGATGAAATATGTTCTTTTTATACATATGTTTATAAAGCACTTTCCTAAGTTTCCGTTTTTGAGATAAAAATAGGAAAATAAGCAAAAAATATCACCTATTAGGAACAAAAATAAAAATTTAGTTACATAGGTAAGAAATCAATTCATCATCTTTGACACCCACCCATCCTGTGATTCCAAATCAACGGATTTTTTGATCAACTCATGAGTTGAGTAAACTAATCGAATGAAAATTTTTTCATTTTTTTTTTTTTTAATGAAAGATGAAAAAAAAAATCCAATGGATTTCAAATTTATGCAAAATGTTTTTCGATTTGTCGTAATAAAATGTTGAATATATTTTTTACATCTTCTACGCGAAAATGTTCCATTTTCATAAGGTCTTCTTGACTCTTATTCAAAAGTTCCAATAATGTATGTATCTTTGACTTTTTTAGACAATTATAGACCCTGGGAGGCAATTCTAATTGGTCAATAAAAATGGATTTCAATCGAATTTCTTTTGTATTTTTCCTTAGTTTATCCTTAACCAATCTATCATAAAAAGTAAAAAGGGGTAAAGTAACTTTGTGTTGATTGTTTTCAAAATTTAAGTTTTCTTCTTCTGCATGTAAAAAAGGAATAAACAAATCAATCAAATTCCGGGAGGCTTCATAAAGTGCTTCCTTAGGAGTTAAACTTCCATTTGTCCATATTTCGAGAAAGAGTATCTCTTGTTTTTCATTACCATTCACATAAGAATGAATACTATGATTTGCATTTCTAACAGGCATGAATACAGCATCTATAGTATAACTTCCATCTTGAATGTTGTTTAATGTTTTTATACGATAGCCCCGCTTCCTCTCAATTTGTAATTCAATACACAAATTTATAGGTTCTGTTAGGTTAGCTATATGTTGTGTATTATCCACGATTTCCACCGAAGGTGGTAAAATAATGTCTTGAGCAGTTACATATCCAGGACCTTTGAAACAAATGGAGGCCTCTCGAGTTCCATAGAGATTACTTCTCAATACAATTTCTTTCAAATTCATTAAAATTTCATGTATTGATTCTTGAATACCTACTATGGTAGAATATTCATGTGGTATTTTCTCAGATTTTGCACGTGTGATACATGTTCCCTCTATTTCTCCGAGCAAAATTCTTCGCATTGCAATCCCTATTGTATCTGCTTGACCTTTCATAAGTGGAGACATAATAAAGCGTCCATAATAAAGACTCGCTTTACCTATTCGAAGTAGAAATTAGAAATCTTTTCTTCCATCACAGAAAATTATTAGATTAGAAATCTAAGATTTAATGCTTCCTAAAAGTGGATTCGATTCATCCCTTTATTTTAAATGCATTCATTTGATTTGGTAATAAAGTATAATAAAAACAAAATAATAAATAGAACTAAATGAATGGCCTGATTATATATTAATCGCCAACCGTCTATAAAAGAGAAGGTTCCGTCGGAACAATTATTTATTGCTATTTCAGGATACTTGGTCTCTTTTTTTTATTGAAAAAAAAAGTGTGGGGATAAATGACAAAAAGATATTGGAACATAACTTTTGAAGAGATGATGGAAGCTGGAGTTCATTTTGGCCATGATACTAGGAAATGGAATCCTCGAATGGCACCTTTTATATCGGCAAAACGGAAAGGTATTCATATTATAAATCTTACCCGAACTGCTCGTTTTTTATCCGAAACTTGTGATTTGGTTTTTGATGCAGCAAGCAGAGGAAAACAATTCTTAATTGTTGGTACGAAAAAAAAAGCAGCCTATTCAGTAAGACGGGCTGCAATAAGAGCCCGATGTCATTATGTTAATAAAAAATGGCTCGGAGGTATGTTAACGAATTGGTATACTACAGAAACGAGACTTCGTAAGTTCAGGGACTTGAGAACGGAGCAAAAAACGGGGAAAATAAACTCTCTTCCAAAAAGAGATGCCGCTATGTTGAAGAGACAATTATCTCATTTGGAAAGATATCTGGGCGGCATAAAATATATGACAGGGTTACCTGATATTGTAATAATCGTTGATCAGCAAGAAGAATATACGGCTCTTAGAGAATGTATCACTTTGGGAATTCCAACGATTTGTTTAATCGATACAAACTGTGACCCCGATCTCGCCGATATTTCGATTCCGGCTAATGATGATGCTATAGCTTCAATCCGCTTAATTCTTAACAAATTGGTTTTTGCAATTTGTGAGGGTCGTTCTAGCTAGCTATATACGGAATTTGTGATTAATAATAAGATAAATAAATTTTTAGATTTGGTTGGGCGGTCATCGATTTATGGAATCGCTTATTATAGCATTAAAAAATTGTGAAAAAAAAGAAATCTTTTGTGATTAGTAGGTATTCAAAATAGAAAATGAAAGTAAAATAAGGAAATGGTTGAATCAAAATAATTCCCTTTCAAGTTATATATATTTTTTTTTAGAGGGCAGGGCAATATGAATGTTCTATTATGTTACATCAACACATTAAACAGATTCTTTGATATATCTGCTGTGGAAGTAGGTCAACATTTCTATTGGCAAATAGGGGATTTTCAAGTGCATGCTCAAGTACTTATTACCTCTTGGGTTGTAATTGCTATCTTATTAATTTCAACCATTCTAGTTGTTAGAAATCCGCAAACTATTCCCACGTCCGGTCAGAATTTCTTTGAATATGTCCTTGAATTCATTCGAGACGTGAGCAAAACTCAGATTGGAGAAGAATATGGTCCGTGGGTTCCGTTTATTGGAACTCTCTTTCTATTTATTTTTGTTTCGAATTGGTCAGGGGCTCTTTTGCCTTGGAAAATTATAAAGTTACCTCATGGAGAGTTAGCTGCACCCACAAATGATATAAATACTACCGTTGCGTTAGCTTTACTTACGTCAGTAGCCTATTTCTATGCGGGTATTTCAAAAAAAGGATTGGCGTATTTTGGTAAATACATCCAACCAACTCCAATACTTTTACCTATTAACATCTTAGAAGATTTCACAAAACCCCTATCGCTTAGTTTTCGACTTTTCGGAAATATATTAGCTGATGAATTAGTAGTAGTTGTTCTTGTTTCGTTAGTACCTTTAGTAGTTCCTATACCTGTTATGTTCCTTGGATTATTTACAAGCGGTATTCAAGCTCTTATTTTTGCTACCTTAGCTGCGGCTTATATAGGTGAATCCATGGAAGGACATCATTGACTAGTTATCTACCAAAATAGTCTTTTTTCTTCGTTTAACCCGCGACAAAGTATGTGTTGCTCACGATAATCTACTTAAGAAAAAGAAATCAAAAAATCCAAAGAAATTTTCAAAAGTTTTAATAATAATCAAAAGGATTATCTAAATCCCCCCAAAAGATGCAAAAATCATAAGTATAAATAAAAACAATTACCGGGCAATTCAATTGTAAAAAAAAAATATGTAAAATCGAACTAGAAAAAATTTCCGTTTCATTCATTCAATGATTGACCCAAGTATATTTATTTTCATAAATATAAATAAAAAAGACTAAAATCACATTTAGATCACTTAAATTCTTATTTTTCCATGTAAAAATTCGGTCTAACGAATTGATTTAGATTAATTCGATCCATAGGGGGTAATTAGTGAATAAAAGAAAGGCCTTTCAAAAAAAGAGAGATTAAAAAAAGGGGGGATTAGGTGAGGGGGTCGAACTGGGTGTATATATAATCTAATCGTTATAAGACAACCCTTTTTTTGGGGGGGGTTCCAAGAATGATTCTCGAATCCCATTGAATCTAAGATACAACTAATTGGTTTACGCTATGGAACAAACACATGTATATGTCATAGTAGATATTCATTAGTTATATATGACTATATATCTAAATTTGTCCTGCTACTACTCTAATCTAAAATCTAAATTTAGGTGGGGATTCAAAAAAAAAGATCCATCTTTTGTAATTGTGAGTTGAATGACTATAAAAATAAAGAAAGAACGAAGAATTAAAAGAAAGGTTCAAAATCTAAGATAAGAACAAAAATTGTATGTATTCCCAAAAAACTACATCGGTAGAAACGAAAAAAAGTAAATATCGAAGTAATTTTTATAATTCAATAAAAATTATTCAGTTTTGAATTTTGAATTACACTTCGACTAGATAAATATGAAGAATGAAATAATTAAGTCATAATTTCTTTGTTGATTATATTATTAACTATTTCTTTATTTTATTTGGAATAGGAGAAACTTATCATGAATCCACTGATTTCTGCTGCTTCTGTTATCGCTGCTGGGTTGGCCGTCGGGCTTGCTTCTATTGGACCTGGGGTTGGTCAAGGCACAGCTGCAGGGCAAGCTGTAGAAGGGATTGCGCGACAACCAGAAGCAGAGGACAAAATAAGGGGTACTTTATTACTTAGTCTGGCTTTTATGGAAGCTTTAACTATTTATGGGCTGGTTGTAGCATTAGCGCTTTTATTTGCCAATCCTTTTGTTTAATCTTAAAAAAAAAAATAGAAAAATCAAAATTGTTTTTTCCGCGGACTTTCATAGCTGCTCTTGATTTTTATTATATTCAGATTTCACTCCGACAATTTTTTCTTCATTCGGATTAACATAACGATTCGCCCTCTTCCGCCCCTTTATTTAGTCCAATGAACCCCCCCTTTTTTTATGAAGTATCGGGAAATCTTTCAATCGACTAACCAATTCAAAATATAGAATATATTTATATATAAATATATTCTATATTCTCTAATATATAGAATAGTCTTCTTATTCTATTGATATTCTTACAAATAATGAATAGTTATTATTAGTAAGAAATGGAAAAATAATTATTCTATATATAGAATATTCATATTAAATAATAATATGATAGTTTATTCTATCATATAAAAAAACGAATAAAAAAATAAAAAAAAACCGGGAATCGTAGAAAGAAAATGAGTCTATCCATAAGAGGAGATGCGATCATATGAAAAATATAACCGATTCTTTTCTTTGCTTCCTTTACTGGCCATCCGCCGGAAGTTTCGGGTTTGATACCGATATTTTAGCAACAAATCTAATAAATCTAAGTGTAGTACTGGGTGTATTGATTTTTTTTGGAAAGGGAGTGTGTGCGAGTTGTTTATTTCAAAGAATAGATTGGATCCAACCAACTGCATTTTTTTCGTTATAACTAGGAAAATGTGCATGATCCAGCGAATGACTTCTTACTAAATAAAAAAAAAAAGTTAAGAACCATAGCATTTCGCGATTCATTGGTAAATCTACTTTGATTCTCTATCAACCAAGAATTTTGGAACATTACCATGGTTAAAGCTTACCAGTTTGAAGTTTAGACGCAGTGTAGTATTCTTTCTACCACTATGTTAATGTTAATATGGAAATTAGAATTTTATCGATATAGAACACTCATGTTGATAAAATGACTTGAATTCTCTTTACGATGAAAAATAGGAAAAACTGGTGTTTTGTTTAACGCCTCCTTTTATATAATGCGGAATTGATGACCTACGTATAAATTAATGAAAATTCTTTGGATTTGAAGAAAAAAAACAACTTTGCTGACAATTATTTGTTTGGTCAGAAGAGTCCTCCAAATATTTGGGTCTTGTATTGGTAATCATTTTGAAGATTTTTAGAAATAGAGAAAAGAGGATAGGCTCATTCGATAATAAAGATTAGGGAAATTTCCTATAAGGAATTGAGTGTGAGAGCCAAATGAATTGAAAGATTCATGTTTGGTTCGGGAAGAGATCATAGACATTTTGAAATGAATGGAAAGAGAATCGACTTTCATTAAGTGATTTATTAGATAATCGAAAACAGAGAATCTTGAGAACTATTCGAAATTCAGAAGAACTACGGGAAGCAGCCATTGAACAGCTCGAGACAGCCCGGGCCCGCTTAAGGAAAGTAGAAACGGAAGCAGATCGGTTTCGAGTGAATGGTTATTCCGAGATAGAACGAGAAAAATTGAATTTAATTAATTCAATTTATACAACTTTGGAACAATTCGAAAATTACAAAAACGAAACCATTCAGTGTGAACAACAAAGGGCGATAAATCAAGTTCAACAGAGGGTTTTACAACAAGCATTACAAGGAGCTCTGGGAACTCTGAATAGTAGCTTAAACAGCGAGTTACATTTACGTACGATCGGTGCTAATATTGGGATATTTGGGGCAATGAAAGAGAAAAAGAACTGATTAGTCGTTCTACTATAATATAGAGTATAGGCGTTATTTTTTTTTTTTTCTTCGAAAAATAATCAAATTAAGAAAAATTCATGCTAACCATTCGTGCAGATGAAATTAGTAAACTTATCCGTGAACGTATTGAGCAATATAATACCGAAGTCAAAGTTGTAAATACAGGGACCGTACTTCAAGTAGGCGACGGCATTGCTCGTATTTATGGTCTTGATGAAGTAATGGCAGGTGAATTAGTAGAATTTGAAGACGGTACTGTAGGCATTGCTTTGAATTTGGAATCCAAAAATGTTGGTGTTGTATTAATGGGTGATGGTTTGTTGATACAAGAGGGAAGTTCGGTAAAAGCAACAGGAAGAATTGCTCAGATACCTGTAAGTGAGGGTTATTTGGGTCGTGTTGTAAATGCCCTAGCTAAACCTATTGACGGTCGAGGAGAAATTTCAGCTTCGGAATCTCGGTTAATCGAATCTCCCGCTCCCGGTATTATTTCCCGACGTTCCGTGTATGAGCCTCTTCAAACCGGACTTATTGCTATTGATTCTATGATCCCTATAGGGCGTGGCCAGCGAGAATTGATTATTGGGGACAGACAAACAGGTAAAACAGCAGTAGCCACAGATACGATTCTCAATCAACAGGGACAAAATGTAGTATGTGTTTATGTAGCTATTGGTCAAAAAGCATCTTCCGTGGCTCAAGTGGTAACTACCTTACAAGAAAGAGGAGCAATGGAATACACTATTATAGTGGCTGAAACAGCAAATTCTCCAGCTACATTACAATACCTCGCGCCTTATACAGGAGCAGCTCTGGCTGAATATTTTATGTACCGTGAACGTCACACTTTAATCATTTATGATGATCTCTCCAAACAAGCACAGGCTTATCGCCAAATGTCTCTTCTATTACGAAGACCACCAGGTCGCGAAGCTTATCCCGGAGATGTTTTTTATTTACATTCTCGTCTTTTGGAAAGAGCCGCTAAATTAAGTTCTCAGTTAGGTGAAGGAAGTATGACTGCTTTACCAATAGTTGAGACCCAATCAGGAGATGTTTCAGCTTATATTCCTACTAATGTAATTTCCATTACAGATGGCCAAATATTTTTATCTGCCGATCTATTCAATGCTGGAATCAGACCCGCAATTAATGTGGGTATTTCCGTTTCCAGAGTTGGATCCGCGGCTCAAATTAAAGCCATGAAACAAGTAGCTGGTAAATTAAAATTGGAATTGGCACAATTCGCAGAATTAGAAGCTTTTGCACGATTCTCTTCTGATCTTGATAAAGCTACGCAAAATCAATTGGCAAGAGGTCAACGATTGCGCGAGTTGCTTAAACAATCCCAATCAGCTCCTCTCACTGTGGAAGAACAGATAATAACTATTTATACTGGAACGAATGGTTATCTTGATTCATTAGAAGTTGAACAGGTAAAGAAATTTCTCGTTGAGTTACAGGCTTATTTAAAAACGAATAAACCTCAATTCAACGAAATCATATCTTCTACAAAGACACTCACTAGTGAAGCAGAAGACATTTTGAAGGAAGCTATTCAGGAACAGACGGAACTCTTTTTACTTCAGGAACAAGTAGAAAAAAATTGATTAATAATTTAATACCTTTAAAATTTTCATAATTAGTCTCTTTATTAGTCTCTTTAATGAATAATAAAAAAGATAAGAAATAAGAAATTCACAATATATTTTTCGAAATATACGAATTCTATTAATATATATGCAATTGCTATAAATTTTATATGCAATAAAAAAATTTGCGTCCAATAGGATTTGAACCTATACCAAAGGTTTAGAAGACCTCTGTCCTATCCATTAGACAATGGACGCTTTTCTTTTTTTCTTTCACTTTTCACGAAAATTTCGTGAAAAGTGAAAGAAAAAAGAATTCTATAAAATATTCTCTCTATCAGAATCAGAATATAGAACGAATCATTATTCTATTTAGAATAAGATTAATCATTCTAATCTAATTGAATATTAATAACGAAAACGAAAAAAAGAAATTGAAATGAATAAAAAATTAGTAAAAAATGTATTCTATAAGATATATTCGAATAGAATGGATAGAGAAATAGGATATATATAAGCGGGTAGCGGGAATCGAACCCGCATCGTTAGCTTGGAAGGCTAAGGGTTATAGTCGACGTTCATGAATGAACGTCTCTAATTCAAAACTGAACGTGAAACTTTTGTTTCATTCAGCTCCTTTACAGAATCATTTAAGAGATAGATGGAATACATGAAAAAAAAAAATGACCCATAACATCTATGTCAGCCTTTCGGTATGAATCCATTTAAAACACGTTGCTTTTTAGATGATCCCTATAGAAGAGGAGTATTAAAACAATCTCTTTTTTTCTAGTTACTTCGTTCTCTATTTCTATTTGAGAGAATCTTTAGGAAAAGAATAAAATTTCCGTCGAGCTAAAAAAATATGTCGATGTTTCTAGTAAACTAAAAAAATCGTTTAATAGCTATTTTGCTTCAATCTCTCCTATACAAAACAAAAAAAAAATGGAAGATTTAGTTACGATTGGAAACAAATTTTCCATATCTTTCTCCCTGGATCCTTTACTCATCTTCAAAAATTTGGATTCTTGATCCAATTGCAAAAACTTATGTTTCATAATTTTAGAACCAATTCTAAATTGTATACAAATTACGATAATGTATATTATTCCTCGAATCATTCGTTGAGAGGCATAAAGGATTAAATCCCTTTAAGTAAGAAATAAAGTTTTTGATCGTGATATGAATCACGCAAGGGACCGATCCCGTAACTATTAAGGGATCTATAGAACGAATCACACTTTTACCACTAAACTATACCCGCTACAATACCATTATTGTATATAAAAGGATCTTTTGTCGAACAAGGGAATCGGTCATAATTATAAAATAGGTGCCTAATTTCATGATAATTAGAGTGTTGACATGTTTCGTAAAGGGCCCCCTAATGAAATTAAGAAAAGGGGGCGAATCTCATTTTTGGATTTTTTTTTTGCTGAAGGTATTTTGACAGATAGATCTCGACAAAATTACAAAATTCATAACACAAAAATGCATTGTGTAAGAATCCATAGTTCCATCCCCTTTTTTAGATACGTTACCCGATTGATTCCTAGTTATCCAGGATTCATGGAAAAAAGAGCCATGCCAGTACCTAGCTGGACTCTGGTTGGATAAAAAAATAAAATCAATAATTATATATTTTTTGAATATAAAATTTTTAGTTAATATATAATTATGAATGAATAGGAAAAAAATAGAAAAAAAGCCTGAAAAAATATATCAAATGAATATCAATCGATATCAAATAAGATATATAGAAGACTTTTTTTCGAGCCCTACTTTTTGTTCTTTTTGTTTATCCAATGTATCATAACCATAATAATTCTTTTTTTGAATTGGGGAGAGATGGCTGAGTGGACTAAAGCGTCGGATTGCTAATCCGTTGTACGAATTTTTGTACCGAGGGTTCGAATCCCTCTCTTTCCTTTTATTGACGATTTGGTATTTTTTTTTTTTTTTGTTTTTCTTCCCTGTTTGTTTAATTTTTTTGATTTGACTAGTTAAAGATTAAAGATGTAAAATAGATAGAAAAACGAAAAAGATTTCAAAATCCAGCACAAGTAAGGAAAACAAAAAAGATTTTCTTATTCTTCACGTCCGGGATTACGTCCTGGGTCGTTAGATAGGAATCCGAAGATGAAAAGAGAAACAAAGAATATCACTATCGTGTAAACAAATAGTTTTAGAGTAAGCATTACAAAATCTCCAAGATAATTAAAAAAAAACGACAGAGAAAGAGAATAGATTCTCTTCTATTTCATATTATGGTTCCTTTGATACTAAGTTTCTAAGAAATGGGTTGATTTCAAAAAAAAAAACTTAGGAAATTGATTTGTAGTAAGAGTTGAGCCTTTATTTTACCATTACCAAAAATTTTCTTTCATATCCACAATCAAGATCTACGTATTGGTGGTGGACTCCAATCGAATAATAGAATTTTTATTGTCTATCCAAAAATGTCAAGATTTGGAATCAAGGATTCACACTGTAAGACTTATCTGATCTTTAAAAATGTTAAAATGTTAGTTTTTTAGTTTTCGAATAAAAAATTCTTAATTTTCGGATATTATTCAAATTAATTTAAGGATCTCATCGAAAACTTACAGCAGCTTGCCAAACAAAAGCTAAGAGAAAAAATAGTAAGGGTATTACTGGCATAAAATCTACAATTGGATTCAAAAAAGCGTAGGCTTCAGGTAATTTCACCAAGAAAAAACTACTTGAATAAAGGGCAGAGTGAATACAAATACAGACCAAGCTAAAGATATTAAGCATAACAAAAATGTTGTTCTTTAAGAAAATGAATTGTATTTTTGCTTTTTTTGAATTCTCTTTTTTTTTATATTGTATTTTTTTTTATATTATGGTATTATATATATAATATCATTATATATAGAATTTCTTTTTTTTATTTATTATATTTTTATATTAACAATGAAATATAAAAGAAAAAAGAAATTTTGATTTAGAAATCTATATATAGAATATATATAATAATATAGATTTCTAAATAGAAAATAAAAAAATGGATAATAAATAATAGAAATAATTCAAATATTGAATTTATATTTATAGATATGAATATTCCTAAATCAGGAATAAAAGGAAAAAATGAATCAACTAAGATCAGACCCCCAATCCTTTTTTTATTTGAACTGGATAAGTTCAAAAAAGTTTCATTCTGAAATCAAAAATAGAAGAAATAATGCATTCATACAATATCTTAATTGAATTCTATGTAATGATCAATAAATTCAGTTTAATTCGATATCTATAGATATCAAAATTCTAGCAACAAATTATTCTATAGAATTAATTTAAGAACTGGAATTGACGAACAACCCATACTAGTATTTAACTAGTATTTATTAGTGTCGAATCGAAAATGGGGCGTGGCCAAGCGGTAAGGCAACGGGTTTTGGTCCCGTTATTCGGAGGTTCGAATCCTTCCGTCCCAGATCATATGTATTGATAATACATACCTATTTGAATAAAAATGGTATATCCGAATAAAGATTACCCCTTCTTTTTTTTTTGAAGAAATTCGTTTTTTAGATTTACAAACTATGAAAATAGAATATCCAATTTATTGGTAGAATATCGACTCAATTTCTATTTCTTTAGAAATAAAATTGTCCAACCTAGAAGTAGAGATATTATCTATTGATTGAATCAACAACTATGCACGATTTCAAAAACGAATCAATTACATACCTGATTAAAATAAAAAAAAAAAAACGAAGCAACGTGCGACTTAAAAAACACGATTATGCGGATTCTTACATCCGCTATTCGATAGAATTGAGTAGATAGAAATCGGGATCCTCTTGACTCGACATCCTTTGTTCTGGGCCACTAGAATTCATTGTTTGAGGGACAATAGAAGGATTGATGGTGTAAATAGTAATTAATCTTTAATTATAAAATATCGAATAACTACTCATATATTGTATTTTCATGTAAATAGAGAAAAAAGCTCTATGAAAAAATGGTGGTTCAATTCAATGCTGTTTAATAGGGGTTTAGAATACCGGTGTGGTTTAAGTAAAACCATAAATAGTTTTGGTCCTATTGAAAATAACAGTATAAATGAAGACCCATCCATTTTAACTGATATGGATAATAACATTCATAGTTGGAAGAACAATAATGACAATTCTAGTTACAACCATGATGATTATTTAGCAGATGTTTTGAATAGTGATTCAATATATTTTGATATTGAAAAGCCAATTTTGGAGAGTGGCAATAATCATTCTTTGTTAAATGAACTGGAAAGTTTTCTCTCTAGTTCTATAAATTCTAGCTTTTTGCAGAATGGCTCTAAGAGTAATCATCATAATTCCATGTATGATACTAAATCTAATTGGAACTCTAATGGTAATTGTTGCATTGAGAGTTATCTTGATCTTGATTCTCCAATCTGTATTTATAGTTACATTGAGAGTTCTCTTGATTCTCCAATCTGTATTGATACTTCCATTTAGATAATAGTGACAAAAAAAGTGACATTTGTGGTAAGGTCAAAAATACTAGTGAAAGCAAGAGTACTAGTATAATAACTATCACAAATGATCATGATCCAGATGATGATCCCGACGACGATGATCCAAATAATACAAATGATAGTAATATTATTAATATACAACAATATGGGGATTTGTGGATTCGACGTGAAAATGAAGATTGTTATGGATTAAATTATAAGCAATTTTTCAACTCAAAAATGAATATTTGCGAATACTGTGGATATCATTTGAAAATGAGCAGTTCAGATAGAATCAAACTTTTGATTGATCCGGGTACTTGGAATCCTATGGATGAAGACATGGTCTCTCTAGATCCCATTTTTTTTTAAGAAACCTTATAAAATCGGTCTTGTGTCTTATCAAACAACGACGGGATTACTGGAGGCGGTTCAAACAGGCACAGGTCAACTACAAGGTATTCCTGTAGCAATGGGTATTATGGATTTTGAGTTTATGGGGGGTAGTATGGGATCCATAGTGGGTGAGAAAATGACTCGGTTGATCGAATATGCTACCAATCAACTTTTACCTCTTATTATAGTATGTGCATCCGGCGGAGCGCGTATGCAAGAAGGAGGTTTGAGCTTAATGCAAATGCCTAAAATAACTGCTGCTTTATATGATTATCAAATCAATCAAAGGTTATTCTTTGTACCGATACTTACATCTCCCACTACCGGTGGGGTAACAGCTAGTTTTGGGATGTTGGGGGATATCCTTATTGCCGAGCCAAATGCTTACCTTGCATTTGCAGGTAAACGAGTAATTGAACAAACGTTGAATATCGAAGTACCCGAGGGTGTACAATCGACTGAATTTTTATTCGAAAAGGGCGCATTTGATTCAGTCGTACCGCGTATTTTTTTTAAGGAGGTTTTAACTGAGTTATTTCAGTTCCACAGTTTCTTTCCTTTGACTCAAAAAAAAATGCGGACTCTAATTTTATAAATTTTAATTATACAAAAATAAAATTAGAACACACAAGAGGAAAGTAATAAGATAAAAATTGTAAGAATAATCAAAAGTCAAAAGATTTATTATCATAGACATGTTTCTTGTAGAAATAGAAGGCAAAATCAATCCAGTTATTTCGTTCTACATTCCTTATCTTAAATAAAAAATCTTTATTATTTTTCGATTTTTTCCTTTTGATTCGTAATAAATCGTATTCATTTTTTTCTTTGATTATGGATTTTTTATATACTATACTTATTTCGTATACTCCATACATAATAGATATTCATATCTGTTCATTTAGCTATACGTAGTATAATTTTTAAAATAGACTTAGTATAAGTCTATAATCACTAGAACTCATATAGACTTATACTAAATCTATATGAATTCTAGTGATTATAGACTATCTTTATTACAATATAAGAAAAATATTAATAAATTTACCAATCAACAAAAAATAACAGGTACAAATATGAAATTGAGGTACCCCATTTTATGATAAACTTACCTTCCTTTTTTGTTCCTTTAGTAGGCCTAGTATTTCCGGCAGTTGCAATGGCTTCTTTATTTCTTCATGTTCAAAAAAACAAGATTTTTTAGATACGGGCAGTAGGCACAAGTCTCATATATATTTTTTTTAATTAATAAGGTTAAATTTATTTCTTTGGATTTGTTATTTTGTTCCATTTTTTAATAATTATTCCTTAAATAAAAAAAGAAAAGGACTAATATTATATTAGCCTTAATAGGATAAGGGGGGTTTAATATAACAACAAAAATTTTAACTAATAAATATACCAATCAACAAAAAATAACAGGTACAAATATGAAGTTGAGGTACCCATTTTATGATAAACGTTTATGTCTTTTTAGTGGGCCTTGTATTAATTGTAATGTCTGCCTTATTGGTTCATGTTCCAAAATTCATTAGTGGGGGATCAGAAAAACACGGTTGTCGTTCACAAGACGCATGGCTTGACATTGTACCGGGGTCCCGAAAAACAATCAATTTCTTCTGGGCTTCTTTCACTCTTTTAGGTTCATTAGGGGTGTTATATATTTCCGTTTCCAGTTATTATGGTAGGCATTTTTTCTCTTTCATTTCGTCCGAATTTGTAGTTCCTTTTTTGCCACAAGGGGTCACGCTTACTTTCTATGGAATCGCGGGTCTCTTTCTAAGTTTACATTGGTGGCTTCTTATTTTTTGGAATGTGGGGAGTGGTTATAATTTTTTCGATAAAAAAAATCGAATGGTGTGTTTTTTTCGTTACGGATTTCCTGGAACATATCGTCGTATTTTTCTCCGAGTTCGTATGGAAGATATTCAGTCCCTCATACTACAAGCTAACCCTAACCCAGAACCTAGTAGTGGTGTCCTTTATATGCAAACCAGAGAACAGGGGACCATTCCCTTGACTCCTGTTGATGATTATTATGATAGGACTCCGCGCAACGTTATACAAAAAGCTTGGGACTTGTCCAGATTCTTGAGTGTACCAATGGAAATCGTTCCATATTCTTGAGTCTACCAATGCAAATCGTTGTATCAAAATAATTTCGAAAAATAAATGCTTTCTTAGAGAAAGCATTTATTTTTCGAAATTATTCTATTTCATTTTTAATTCATAGCTTTTGAAACACTATTTTTCTTCTTCATTCAAATTGGCAGTGGATTCTTTCGTTTTCTTATTTGATTTCTGTATTCTTTTGTATTATTTTTTTCCTTTAATTTGGAAGTTTTTTTTCCAAATTACAAATAAAAAAGCGAGAATCGATTCTCAATTGATATATTATAAGCTAGGCTATATTACTTCTATTTACTGGTAATAGAACTTACGCTTGATAGAAAGATTATTATTATCTATTATATATAGTTGACAAATGAGATGAAACTGAGACGAAAAATGGCAAAAAAGAAAGCATTCATTCCCCTTCTATGTCTTACATCTATAGTCTTTTTGCCCTGGTGCATCTCTTTTACATTTAAGAAAAATCTGGAATCTTGGATTACTAATTGGTGGAATACGAAACAATCCGAAATTTTCTTGAATATTATTCAAGAAAAAAGTCTTTTAAAGAAATTCATAGAGTTCGAGGAACTATTCCTCTTGGATGAAATGCTAAAGGAATACCCGGAAACACGTTTACAAAACCTTCGTATCGAAATCTACAAAGAAACCATCCAATTGATCGAGACGAACAACCAAGATCGTATCCATACGATTTTGTATTTCTGTACAAATATAATATGTTTCCTTATTCTAAGTGGTTATTCTATTAGGGGTAATCAAGAACTCATTATTCTTAACTCTTGGGTTCAAGAATTTCTATACAATTTAAGTGACACAATAAAAGCTTTTTCCATTCTTTTATTAACTGATTTTTGTATAGGATTCCATTCGACTCGTGGTTGGGAACTAATGATTGGGTCTGTCTATAAAGATTTTGGATTTACTCAGAATGATCTAATTATATCTGGTCTTGTTTCCACTTTTCCAGTCATTTTAGATACAATTTTTAAATACTGGATTTTCCGTTATTTAAATCGCGTATCTCCGTCGCTTGTAGTTATTTATCATTCAATGAATGACTGAAAAAATGATCTACTGATCCTATTCTAAAATTTCTAAAATTTGTTTTTTGTCTATAAAAGCTAAACATTCAAAATTTAACTTATTCTTTTTCGTTCTACTCGTATTCTTCCTATATTCTAGGAAAATTATTTGAAGAAATAGCAGAATCATGGAGAGGGAACTGTGCCAGTAACCTACCTAATCTTATTGTAGAAATTTTCAGGATCAATGATTGGACCATGCAAACTAGAAATGCTTTTTCTTGGATAAAGAAAGAGATTACTCGATCCATTTCCGTATTGCTCATGATATATATAATAACTCGAGCACCCATTTCAAATGCATATCCCATTTTTGCCCAACAAGGTTATGAAAATCCGCGAGAAGCTACCGGCCGGATTGTATGTGCTAATTGCCATTTAGCTAATAAGCCCGTAGATATTGAGGTTCCACAAGCGGTACTTCCCAATACTGTATTTGAAGCAGTTGTTCGAATTCCTTATGATATGCAAGTGAAACAAGTTCTTGCTAATGGTAAAAAGGGGGCTTTGAATGTGGGCGCCGTTCTTATTTTACCAGAGGGTTTTGAATTGGCCCCTCCCGATCGTATTTCGCCAGAGATTAAAGAAAAGATAGGTAATTTATCTTTTCAAAGCTATCGTCCCACAAAAAAAAATATTCTTGTGGTAGGCCCTGTTCCTGGGAAGAAATATAGTGAAATTACCTTTCCTATTCTTTCTCCAGATCCCGCTACTAAGAGAGATGTTTACTTCTTAAAATATCCTATATACGTAGGCGGGAACAGGGGAAGGGGTCAGATTTATCCTGACGGGAGCAAGAGTAATAATAATGTTTATAATGCTACAGCAACTGGTATAGTAAACAAAATTATACGAAAAGAAAAAGGTGGATACGAAATAACAATAGTGGATACATCGGATGGACGTGAAGTGATTGATATTATACCGCCAGGACCAGAACTTCTTGTTTCAGAAGGTGAATCTATCAAACTTGATCAACCATTAACGAGTAATCCTAATGTGGGTGGATTTGGTCAGGGGGATGCAGAAATAGTGCTTCAAGACCCGTTACGTGTCCAAGGTCTCTTGTTCTTCTTGGCATCTATTATTTTGGCACAAATCTTTTTGGTTCTTAAAAAGAAACAATTTGAGAAGGTTCAATTGTCTGAAATGAATTTTTAGGTATCTGGATTTATCAACATATTAAGCTAACTCTATTTTTGTTGATAAAAATAAATAAAATTATGTAAAGACCGTCGGTTCTTTCTAGTTTTTTTTTCGACTAGATTTCAAAATTCCTTGTACCGTAGAACTAGTCAGTCATAGTATGTATATTGTGAAGAAGACTATTTTACTTTGGTTCTTGGCTTTTTTTTTTCAACTCCACAATTAATTCGAACCACAATATGATTATGTCGCTGTTTTCACACTTCAATGTCCTATCTATTAATCCCTTTCTCTTGTAATAGAGTTAAATTCGACTCGATACTAAACCTAAAAAAATAGGCAGAGAATATTAAGTAAAGTAGAAATAGAAATGGGGAAAACGGGATTCTAGGGTGGATAATTTGTCTTTTCCTAGAGTCCCATTCCTTATTGTTTATGTCGAAATCGATACGTGGTGAAGTAATGGACAAATAAAAAAGAGCTGAAATTTTATTCACCAAATAGAACTTCCTTATAAAATATATTATAATAAAAAATAAAAAATGGAATAACGTACTCTTATAATACATTATTCCATTATAGCGCCCCTCAGAAGAAGTAAATCAAGTGATTGCTTCTTTCTTTTACTTTTCTTTCAACTAGAGCCACGAACCATACAGTACTTTCCCAAACCCAACAGATAGTTTTACTAGACAATTCAGAATAATACAGACTAATAAGATGAAATTATGAATCACAAAGAATTCCACGCAATAAAGAACCGCCCTTGGATTTCTCGGGGGACGTCGTACGTCGTAATTCTAATTGTAATTCAACCACCCACACCCGGTTCTAATTGAACCGCAGTCCCAGAGATATATTTTGGATAGTGTTCATTTAAAAAAAACCTGATTCTTATTAGTTCTTTAATCATTTTGAATATTTCTGTATAATTATTATTTTGTATACCAAATACAGAATTATACAGAAAAACCCTTGGATTGTTCGGGGGAAGTTCGAGTGCAACTCGAACTACTGCCGTAGATCCAGATATATATGTTTGGAGACCTAAGAGTGGTTTCCCAGCTGTCGCAATGTTAAGATCGCGTCCCTTAAAGTTATTCCTCCTTTTAAGGTATTTTTTTTTTTTATTTGATTAAAAGAAAAAGGATCGACAGATATTACCCAGAAAAAAGGAGAACTCAACGGGACCCACTCGAATTCAACAAAGAAAGAGTGGATCCCTGTTGAGTTCTTATGTTTTCATTTCGAAAACTAAATTCATCCGATTACTACAGGGATGATCCCAATCCGGAATATGAACCATAAAAGAAAATACCAACTAAACCAATTACGACAATACCTGTTACAGTACCTATTATCCAAAGAGGAATTCTTCCAGTAGTATCGGCCATTTATCCCACTTTCCTCCACATTTGATCAAGTAGTCAGTCCTACTAAAGACCTAAACAGTCATAGATAATTATGAAATGATATCCTTCCGAATGGTATAAGAGAATTCCTAATATATATATTATTCCCCTTTCTTCTATTAATTGAAGAAATAATTTGAAAATAAAACAGCAAGTACAAAAATGAGTAATAAACCCCAGTACAGACTGGTACGATTCAATTCAACATTTTGTTCATTTGGGTTTGATTGTGTCGTAGCTCTATAATTCGGATTAGGTTTATCGTTGGATGAACTGCATTGCTGATATTGATCCCAAAAAAGAAACGGTGGGTACCGCTAGTCCGTGAACAGCCAACCATCGTACTGTAAAAATGGGATAGGTCCTATCTATAGTCATTGGAGCCTCCTAAAAAGATCTACTAAATTCATCGAGTTGTTCCAAGGAATCAAAACGGCCAGTTATTAATGGAATTCCTTGTCGGCTTTCTGTAAAATACTCGTTTGGACGGGGGCTTCCAAATACATCGTAAGCTAAACCCGTGCTGACAAATAACCAACCCGCAATGAATAGGGAGGGTATAGTAATGCTATGAATAATCCAGTATCGAATACTGGTAATAATATCAGCAAAAGAACGTTCTCCTGTGCTTCCAGACATGCCGAGCTCCACATATTCTTATACAGTCAAAGGGGGATCGATTCCATAAAAGATGAGATCAGTAAGTAGAAATTTACTGAAATGCAATCTTTGTTAGATCGTCAATTTTGTACCAAGGGTCTCTTTCGAGTATACCGAATCAGTATAGCTATCCTTCTTCTAACACAGCAACAAAATTTCACAATCAGTGACCAGATCAAATACTAGAAAATC